>JABGLY010000729.1:0-80051 GCA_013623525.1 Fusarium dimerum
CGCCAAGGTCGGCCCCCCCCGCCCCCCGCCCGGCTAGTCGTATGACGCGGAGCAGATTCCTCGGGAGCTCTCGCTCTTGATAGTCTCTGGTGTGTTTGACACACAGGCGAGCAATCCTTGTGCTGATGGGCCTCTAGCTTTTTCCCATTTCATGGTCGTCAACTTGCTCTTTGGGCCCAAGCCTATATATCGCTCGCCCCGTCTCGCCATTCAAGTGTCTGCCCATCCTTTATGTTGGTGGCCATGCACTGATTGAATTGAATAACAACATCACTCGAGACTCTCCCCACCATCGACTGCAATACGCACCACCAGCCCACGCCTACCATCTGATACCAGCAAGATCAAAGCCTATCCATTTACCATTCTTGGTCACGGATTTCACTTCCTCACAGGATATTCCCTATTCCAAAAAAAAAAGAGCAGAGCTTTTCTTGACCATAACGAAATCGTCAATAATAACGCCCAGACCTGCAAACATATTGTCTTCCCCCTTCCCTGATCGTCTCATCCTTCTCATCGTCCCATCAACACGTCTTGATCAGACCTATCTCTGGTTCACATCGTCCCGAGACAAGTCCACACTCGAACAAGCAGACGCTCAACCTACCGATACCCACCCTCCATTTGATATCCACACCCCCCTTGGGTATCAAGACAATCCTCCAGCTCCAGCTCCGGCTCAGACATACATAGTATCAACTGATACCACTTTTAAACCAACCTTTTGTCTCTATCTCTCGACACAATGGCAGACTTGACATTCGATTACTTTGATAACCCTCAACGCAAACAGGTGAGCCATCTTGCATCTCATACACCTTGACTTGACCGTCTTGTTTCTTCCCATCTCTCTCGCATTCTTCCATACCCTGTCCTCGTCATTGCATGTCCCTTCATATCACCATCATGTGTGAATGGCCTCGTCTCAGCTCAGCGACGCATCACTGCTCATACGTTCACATGAGGATTGTCTTGCTGTTGTTGCTTCACCCTGGTCAATCGTCCATCATTGCGCACTTACAAAGCCTCCTCTTTTTTATCAATGCCCCTCCCCCTCACCTCACCCTATTTCAAGCTTCGAGTCAGAGCACACTCACATCTTGATCTCTCAATCTATCTTCACCCATCTACATCTGTCATCTCTCTTATATATCCGCCCTATTCAGTGGTCTGTTGTACTCGGACCTACCATCCAAACATCACACTACTCATCATAACATCAACAACCTTGAAACATCCTCTAACATCCTACAGCACCTTGGTGTTCCTGCAAGCTTCTACGACCCCGCAGACTTCTCTGGTGACTCGGCACATTCTCCCGACTCGCCTCTCTCCCCCGTCTTTGCAAACCCCTATCAGCTTCCCGTATCCAACGACTGGGTCAGCTGGGAAGACAAGGCTACCCTGTCTCCTGATCTTGACTCCCTCCCCAAGCAGGAGCCCTTTGAGAACATCAACCTCTCAAGTATCCCCTCTCGCGACAGTATGGAGCTCAGCGCCGCCATCAACCCCCGTGACCTCGCGGGAACCATCCCTGACGCAGTCCCCTTTGGCCGTGTCGGTCTTAATGACATCGACGCCCAGCCTCTCTTCCAGACTCCAATGTCCTCCATCTCCCCTCAACCTACTCATCTCCAAAGCTCCATGATGCCTCCCACCACCAACCCCACCCACATGCCCGCATCCTCCAATCTCAAGGATGTCAACTCTCGATACCCTTCTCGAAAGCGCAAGTCTTCGGGCTCCGGCACCTCATCCTCTCACTCCTCCGTCTCTCCACCTCCCGCGACTCGCCGCCACTGCTCTCCCCCCAAGAAGACGGCCCATAACATGATCGAGAAGCGATATCGAACCAACCTTAACGATAAGATCGCCGCACTCCGCGACTCGGTTCCCGCTCTGCGAGTTATGGTTCACCGACTTGAGCAGCACGAGACCGAAGCGATCGATGATGGTCTCGATGAGGACCTAGGCGGCCTTGCACCAGCGCACAAGCTCAACAAGGCCACAATCCTCAGCAAGGCCACCGAGTACATTGCTCACCTCGAAAAGAAGAACCAGAGCCTCGCTCGCGAGAATAGTCAGCTCCGCAACCGAGTCGAAGGATTTGAGATGCTCGTCATGACCAGGGATAGCAACCCAACACCAGCTGGTGTTTGGGCATAGACTTTTGTCTTTTGTTGTGACTATTGTTTTACAGCCTCTTGCCGGGCAAGACAAAGGCTCAGACTTGTATTACGACTTATGATATCCCTGGAGTTTTCTGGCGTTTTGAAAGAAGAACAACCAAAAAGGTTCATTGTCTCTATTTTTGGATAGAACCGGTTGGATTTTTGGAAATGGGCGGATCGATTGATTTTGGACAGGATTTTTATTGCTGGCCTATGGCAGCAGGTTTCAAAAGGACATTTCTCTGTACAAATTTACACACTCTCCAATACATCTAATACTGTCCTCACTTTTTGTGCCATTTTTGACGTGAACGTGGATTTGATGATTCTAGAGTTTTTCACAACTCATACGGACAAGATGATTGCATACCAGACCATAGGAGTCATGATCCACTCTTTTGGCATGACAAACCAGGAAATCATCACAACCAGAACATACATCTATGGATTCCCAGGCTGAGACTTGTGCGTTCTGTGAGCCCGTCTCAGATCATCCTCCTCCTGTGTCTCGGGGACCTTTACAAACGCCGACGCAGCACTGGCGGTAAGTTTCTGGAAAGCCTGATCGAATGTAAGTCGGATGTTTTCCTCTCTTCATGACCAAGGTGGAACAAGGGGGGCGTGTAAGTAGAAAGGGGAATAAGAAACGGGATATAGATTGAGTTATTTCCCAGAGATGATGAACATGCGCAGTATAACGGTCCTATTCTCCCCCCACGTTCGGGAAATACTGGCGTGATTTAGGGACGATGGGTCAGACCATTTAATCGTGGGATGGCTTAACAGGGGGAGAGGGATTATGTGCATGTGATCTGATATGGGTTGGGGTAGTTTTGAGAGGAAGGGAAGCAGAAAAAAAGGTGGAATGTTTTTTTTTTTTAAATATGGTCAAGGGGGGTGACTCACAGTTGTAATTGCACCCTGGGGTTTATCACGCCACGATTCCACGACTTTGATGATCTTGCCGGTGTCGTCGAGTTTTATGTCCAATGTGGAGTTGACATGATGCTCCGTTCGAAGGGCCTTGAGGGTATAGGTTGCGGACATGTCGAGGGTGATGTGATTGGCCGTGGAGGAGGTGATGGTGTGGGATGTGATTGATATGGGGAGGAAGAGAGAAGATAGGGAGTAGAAGTAGGAGGCGTAGGAAGGGTATTCGGTGAATGTGGTGAAGGGAGTTTGGAGAGTGGCTTTTGGGGACCAGAGGGTGAGGTGGTGCAGAGATGGTTCACCTTCGTAGAGCTGGAGGAGTTAGTATGTGATGTACATGCGAAGATGGAAGAACGCTTACGTCGAGAACGGATCCGACGATGACTTCTTGCTTCGGGGAGAGGGAAACACCAGGGGCCTTGTCTATTTTCGTATGTCGAATACCGAGTTTCTGAAAGGTTGGCATGTCGCGGGGCATATCATGACTAGAAGTTCTGTTCTGAGGCGGGACATTCTCAGCACGCAGGGGAGGGAAAGTATGGTATGTAAGTCTCGTCGATAGAGCAGGAACCCGAAGAAGACGGGGTCGAATGATGGAGGATCTGAGTAAAGAGGTCATAATTCAGATTGTTGTAGGACACTAATAAAGAAAGAAGAGAGATGTGAGAAAGAAAATCGAGGAGTTATGGGAATTGAAGTTGTTGATATGTGAATTATATGATGTAGTTTGATGATAGGTACTTGACGTCACGTTTCGGGAACATCATCGTTGACATGTATTGTTCGTCAACGGGGTATGTCGTGATTGGTGTACCTTGCATATAGGAAATTGCTGAAAGAGGTATAGTCCTGGGGTTGATGAGGTTTTATTGACGACGGGATTGTGTATGATGAAAGGTTGATATGATTCATGATTTAGCGGGACTGCCCGGCTGGTAGTGTCGTGTCGAATTGATGGGTTTGGGAGTGGTTTGTAGTTAAGTCTTAATGTAAACAAGTGTTCCGATGGTCGGTTGTCACATCTTGATATGTTGTTATTTTTGGCTTCTCCCGATCCTCCCGCTAGTCGGCAGTCACTGACCACATTCCAGATCACTCAGGGAACCGTAACGGTTTCTCCCCCCTCTTCAGCCGCCATTTGTTGGTAGACTCCATCATCTCAACACACCCTTGGAGGAGGAACCCCCATTTTCGTAGGAATGGCACAGTAGCTTCCCAAGAATGCGGGTCAGATGGTTCACCCCAGACGATAAGAGAAGCCTTGTTGGAGCGATCACCCTCATCAACGTCACAGATGTCGAAACATAGATCATCTTCATCAATTGCGTTCGGACCAGAAACGGCTTTTATAAAGTTGTCGCGCATGCGCTGCATGGGAAAGAGGTCGAGCCAGGGATGATGAGCTATCTCGATCTGGGTATCTGATGGACGCAGTGAGGGAGGGTATTTTGTGTCCCCCGTGGAATATTCTGCGTGGAGAGGTCCAAGGCCAGGACCTGATTTGCAAAAAGGTGAAGTTGAATCGTACTCGAGCCATTCATTGTTGAAGCCCAGAGCAACTGCATTATGGAAAAGAGCTCTGTAAACATTGAAGCCTAGGATGATGGGGAGGTGGTTGATCTGCAACTTCCCGGAGCTGTAAGATGCGTATGCTTCGGTTGCCAGCTCCATAATGTGTTTGCGATGCTCTGTATCTCCTATGCGACATATCTTCTTGACCAGAGCCGGAGGTAGTGTCGTAGGGAAGTTTTGTGAGGTGACTGGAGAATCACTGACGGGTGAAACTCTCACGACATCATCTTTCTGGTTCTCCAGGGCTTCTCGCTTCCGTCTTCCTGGATCAATCAGTATGAGAACCACTTCAACTGAAGATGACAGTGTTTTTACTAACTACGAGCTCTTTGGTTCAACCGATTCTGAAGCTTCCGTCTGGTGGCCGTGTCAATGATACCAGTCCAATCCTCATTTGGTGCTTGGACCTCTAGTTGTTGAAGCATAGGTCCCAGCGTGATTTGAGGACGTGTCTGAGCAGTTGAGATGTCCATGGTGTGAGTTTCGATGGAAGTTGCTGACAAATAGCGCTCTGTATGAGCCAGAGTGTTTATGGATAAATGGGATAATTGCAGATTACGGCGTATAGATCATTCTGGAGAGTGAAGCTGCACAAGCTCGAATTTGTGTTTGCGATCTTGGTGATTTGATTGAAGGATAGTGGTTTGGATGTTTAGGCGGTCGATTAAGGAGGAAATAGAGTGAAACTATTACCAGCTAGGGCTCCGTGAGTTTGTTAGTTTGACAAGCTAAGCCAGCAAATTGAGGCGGTGACTAAATCGGAAGCAAGCGGCCTCCTGTGAGACATTTAGTGAATCAAGTGCAGTGATTACAGAAACATCAAAAGTTGAATGGTGTGTTTTGCATGTTTACTGGTTAATGGAAAGGTGAGGTGAAGATACTGGGCTTCCTTCCCTTTGGACGTCATTACGCAAACCCATGCAGGCAGCCATCAGGCACGTGAAGTATAACACAATCAACCAATCAAGACTCGTCTGCAACCTCCCGGATGACTCAGCCAGCGTACGCTATTGGTTTCATCTTGCTAGGCATCCGTGATTTGTTCCTCAGAAAATATGCCTTGCTTAAACATTCACCTCAATTCAACTTTGACAACACAACAACGACATGTTTGCTTGACAATTAACAGGTGAATAGGCTTAGGAACCCATAGTATAAGAATATGAATCTTCTTCATTGCTTTTCAGTCTACATCTCTCCTCCATCTTTTCTTGTTCAACACTGAACTGAACTGACATCTACATTCCGTGATAAAAACGCCACTTCAGCCGCACGAGACTTGGTCTTTGATTAAGTAAATTGACGGAGCTCGACGACGACGCGCTACTGGGAATTTGATCTCAACCTGAGATTACTTTCAGAATATTATCAGTACTTCTTTATCCCTTATTTTCCTTTCGCTCAGCTTTGTTCTTTTCATTGATACCCACAACACCAACATATCTATCGCCCATCTCTTACATTCACCACCAGCACTAACAACATCCCTTTCACCTGTCGTTATCTGCATCAGCACCAAAAGAAAAAAAAAGAAAGAAACAAAAACCCTCCAAAATGTTTGGCCAGATTTCTAACCCTGTGGTTTGTGGATGCTACTTCTTTCATCATGGTACCCCCAAATATCTCCCTCAAGTTCAAGTCAAAGCGCACACTACCATCCTCAGCACAACATCACATACCGACCTCACACAAACATTTGTCAACCCCAGCAGTGATTCCGCCATTGATGAAATCAGATACGTCTTCCCCCTTTATGACGGTGTCTCTGTCGTAGCTTTTACCTGCACCGTCGGCTCCCGAGTCATCAAAGGTGTCGTCAAGGAAAAGACTAAGGCGAAGCAAGACTACAACGAAGCAAAGTCTCGAGGTGAGACGGCTGGTTTGTTTGAGCAGTCACCAGATGAATCAGATGTCTTTACTACTACAATCGGTAATGTACCTGCTGGTGAGACTGTCGTTGTTGATGTTACCTACCTTGGAGAGCTCAAGCATGATGCTGAGATTGACGGTGTTCGCTTCACTATTCCCACCAAAATTGTACCTCGATATGGCCCCTCGCAAATGGATACACCCACTGCCACCATCAAAGAAGGTGGATTCACCTTTACTCTAGACGTTGAGATGCCCGATGGTTCGGTCATCAAGTCGATCCAGTCACCATCACACCCCGTTTCGGTCAACATTGGCACAACATCTACTTCTGATGAACCATCCCTTCAAAGAGCTTCGGCCACTATGTTCCAGCCTTCGACCAGTATCGATGTCGACTTTGTCCTACAGGTTGTTGCCACCAACATTGGTGAGCCAACTGCCATCCTGGAAACTCACCCTACCATTCCAAACCAGCGCGCCATCATGACAACTCTTGTGCCAAAGTTCAAGCTTCCTGCTGAAAAGCCCGAGATCGTCTTTATCTGCGATCGCAGTGGCAGCATGTCCTTCACTATCAAGGACCTCATCGCTGCACTGCACATCTTTCTCAAGTCTCTCCCAGTTGGAGTCAAGTTCAACATCTGCAGTTTTGGCTCCCACTACGACTTTCTCTGGCCCAAGTCCAAGACGTACAGCCAGGATTCTCTCCAAGAAGCTACGCAGCATGTCGAGACATTTCGGGCTGACTATGGCGGCACGAACATGTACGAACCTGTCGAGGATACCATCAAGAGACGATACAAGGATATGAACCTTGAGATCTTTTTACTCACAGACGGTGCCATCTCACGACAGGAGGCGTTCTTCAAGCTCATCAATACTCAGGTCGCCAAGAGCAAAGGTGCTATTCGAGTATTTTCTCTCGGGGTTGGGTCCGGTGCAAGCACTTCTCTCATTGAGGGAGCAGCTCGTGCTGGTAACGGCTTTGCCCAGACGGTTGGCGACAATGAAAAGATGGATAAGAAGGTTGTCCGCATGCTCAAGGGCTCGCTGTTCCCCCATATCTCCGACTACTCCCTTGAAATAAAGTACGAAAAGGCCCCAGACTCTGATGATGACTTTGAGCTGGTGGAAAAGGTTCAAGAGAGCCTTGTCATTGAAACAGAGGAACCGAAGAAGTCAACAAGTGCACCCAAAAAGATTATCTCCCTGTTCAACCGGGACGTCGACAATGATACAGAAGAGAAACCTGACACCAAGCCTGAGAACAAGTATGACCATCTCCCCAAGGTTGAAGTTCCTCGCTATCTTCAGACACCTGCGGAAATCCCGCCTCTCTTCCCATTCATCCGAAGCACCGTCTATGTCCTGCTTTCAGGCTCGACCCCTGAGCGCCCTAAATCCATTCTTCTCAAGGCGACATCTTCCCATGGCCCTCTCGAGCTAGAGATCCCAGTTACTATTCTCCCGGAGAAAGCATCCACCATCCATCGTCTCGCTGCCCGCAAGGAAATGAATGAACTTGAGGAGGGACGTGGCTGGTTGAAGTATGTCAAAGACAGCAGCGGCAAACCCCTGGACAAGAAGCACCAGGGTCATTTTGAGGATATGGTTGAGCGTGAGGCTGTGAGATTGGGGACTACTTTCCAGGTTGCCGGGAAATGGTGCTCCTTTGTAGCAGTTGAGGAGGAAAAGGCAGATGTGGAAATGACCCACGAACAGGCGACTGACAACCCTCCTGCCTACCCCGGGCCTGCCCTGCGCAAGCGATCTGCCGGCGTGGATAGAATGAGATCAACCGCGGTTCCGTTGGGCGGAGGTTTATTCGGCAACTCACAAGTTTCTTATTTTAGCCAGGCCCCTCGTGGCGGATCAGTCTCAAGGGACAGGAGCACTTCTAGTGGACAATCCTCTTGGGATCCTCAAAGCAGAGGACTCTTTGGTAGCTCACCACCACCACCTCCTCCTGCCCCTGCCCACGCAGGCGCATCGCTTTTCGGGAACATGGCAGCAGTTCCTCCTCCTCCTCCTCCGGCACCTGCTCCTGTTAGTGCGACCAAGTCACTCTTTGGAGGATCTGGGGGGCTGTTTGGAAACAAAAGCAAGAAGTCTAGTGATGATGCATCCTCAAGCAGAGGATTGTTTGCAAGCTTTGGAGGCTCCAAGAGCAATCAGTCGTCTGGGGGAGGACTATTTGGCAATACCCAGGCTAGTGCTTCACCTGCAGCATCATTTGCTCCTCCCACTGGTGGTGGTGGTCTCTTCGGCAGTGCTTCTGGAGCCTCTCAGCCTGGAGGGCTATTCGGTCGTGCCCAGGCTGCTCCCCCTGCAGTCCCCGCATCTTCCGGAGGACTCTTCGGTAGTGCTCAACCTGCTTCGCCAGCTACTTTGGGCGGTGGTCTTTTCGGTGGCCAGACCAGCGACACTAATACTTCTGGAGGACTCTTCGGAGGGGGATCTCCTGGTTTCGGCAGCGCATCTGCGTCGGGCTTCGGAAGCGCCTCGCCCTTTGGAGCTCAGCAAGGAACGGTCGCATCGCCTTTCGGAAGCAGAAATGATGCCGCCAGTTCTAACCCCAGTGCCGTAGACGAGGACCTGATTGCCAGTTATCAACAGGAAATGTGTGCCGCTGCAGCCATGCCTATACCCGATGAGGATGACTCAGATGGCGACCTTGAATTCTCCAGTGGACCTCCACCCGTGGCCCAACCTGCATTCCAAGCCTCCCAGTCTGCAGTGATCGCAGACCCTCAGCAAGCGTTGACGAGTCTTCAGACGTACATTGGAACATGGTCTTGGAGCCAGACACTGGAACAGGTTCTCGGGTTTGGTCTCTCCAAGGTCCTGGAGCTTGACCTCCCCGCGTCTTTGAGCGGGCATGCTGAGAAGGATGATATCCTCGCCACGGCATGTGCCGTGTTGTATTTCAAGAAGAAGCTCAGTGCGGAGGAGGAGGCATGGGAGATGTTGGTTGAGAAGGCTGACGGATGGCTGGAGGAAAAGGTTGGAGAGGAGGATTTGTTGAAGTTGAAGGAAATTTTGGGAAAGTTGTTTTAAGGGATTGAGATGTGATGAATTACTATGCGGACAGAGATGAGGTTATGAACTGACGACCATCAAACACAGTAGATAGTACAATACAAGACATTGGTCTTTATATCCGTACCCAGTCAACAAGTATCGTGACTGCCCTAGTGAATGTGTACAAGATAATGTGTAATTCCGATGCAATTATCACCAAATGGTGATTTATGAACCTCCACCTATAGACTCCTATGCTATGCTTAAACCATGCTGTTTCTAATGCTATGTACTTGCAAATCATATCTCATGGGTCCAACAGCAGTAGACCAGTTAGTTTTTTTTCTTCTTCCCCCTACGTCCAAACACCAGAGACAGCCATATACGTCGAGTGACGTTGGCTTGTCAGAACTTTTATATACGGTTTCCAATTTCCTCAAGGAGTTGGATTTCTTCCTGCATGAGGAAGATGTGATTTGGTAGGATCAACTGTCCTCTTCGAATGATGATTTCATGCTTGTCGTGTCGAGATGTCTCACTACCACTGCTTGCTCCTTCATCGTCGGTCCTCATCTCCTCGGCCGTGCCACCCTTCAGGCTCCCCTCGTCACCCTTTTCAGGATCTGTGAGAATCTTGCGCAGCTCATCTGGGGTCCACCAGTAGATGGGGAAAGTCCTCTGGATATTGTTGATGAGGATGGCGACAACAAGCATGATGGCACAGTTGAGGAGGACAACGGGGATGAAGAACCATCCGAGTTGGAGGATCTGGTCGTCGACGACGGCAAGGAGAGCGGTTGCGCCAGCGGGGGGATGGATGGTCTTTGTGAGGGCCATGACGGCGGTGACGGTGGCGCAGGATATGGCACCGCCTAGCCAGCGGATGGAGGTGAAGTAGATGCTCATCTGGAAGAGTTTGCATATGCTCATGCCGAGGGTTGCGGCTACGAGCTGGCCGACGAGGAAATTCCGGGGTTGAGCCAGGGGGGATTCGACGGCGTAGAATTCAAGAACGGCACCAGCGCCCTATATCAGTGAGTCAGTATATTGTTATGAGTCGATGTGTTAAGGTGGATGGATGAGTAGTAGGTAAAAACTTACAAAACTTCCGACAATGACAGGAGCATTTCGAGCCTTGAATTCGGGTATGTGCTCTGAAACGAGTTGAATAACAGAGATGCCGATGAGAATACCAATGAAAGCCCAAAATATAGGGATGAAAGTACCGATGTCACGAGGTTTGTGTTTTCGGTAGCCTAGAAAGTAGGCAATGGGGTAGGGGATATGTCGCCATGGCGGAGGAGGGATGAAGGGGTTCAGGTGTTGATCGATGTCAAACTTCCACGTCTTGGGATTCCAGGATGGCATGCTGGACCTCGAATGGGGATGGGATGTGAGATTGTGTCTGAGCAGAGGGTGTTGTTTAAGGATGAGATGAGGTTGAAGAGAGTTTTCGAGAATGTGGCGTTTCGAATCGAGTTGTGCGATGGGGTTAGACTTTGAGGGGGGAAGGGATGATGGTTCGGGGAGTTTGTCTGGGGGGAGATGTAAGGAGGATGATTATTGATTTTGGAGGAGAAGAGATTGAGATGAATAGAGAGAATAGAGAAGATGAGATGAGATAAGATGAGATGGGAAAGAGGAGTGAGAGTTTGTTTAGGTGACGTCAAGTGCGAGATGGTGATGGATTCGTTATTGTCTGTGATATCTGTGGGGAGGAAAGGTTGGATTCGTTTTCTTGACGAAGCAATTGTCCTTAATTGATCAATCTAACAAGATGAGAAACAGGATCAGACAGTTAGATCACACAATAAGAGAATCCCATCAGAAAGAATCTGAATTGAAGAGGGAAAATAAATAAAAATAAAATAAATCCCATTCCATCTCCTTTCTCCCCCTCTCTCTCCTCGACTTTGGATCCGACGGGATCTCTTCCACTTATACCAAGAGAAGTTGGCCCGCGGAGATTGTTTCAACGGAAAAGTCAAGGACCAAGAAGTTATTTAAAATCCTGGAGACGTTTAAAAAATAAAAATAAAAATATGGTACCTTTCTCTTGCGAAGAGAGAGGGAAACACACTCATGTAAAGTTCTCGTTCAAGGTTGTTGGATGCTCATTGGATTCACGGGAGTGACTATTTCGTAATGAGAATCCAGGACTGGACAAGGCTGGGTAGCGGGTAAGACTGGGGAACGTTGGTCAGGGACGAATGGGAGGTGGTGGAAGATGCCCCAGAGAGGCCAAGAATGTCGCAATGTACTACAAATTTGTCTTGATCCTTGGTACTTTGTTGTGTAAGGGGGGGAGAAGAGGTATCCGTACTTTGTACTTTGGGTCTATTTAAACAAGAGGAACAAAAAAGGATGCCGTATTATTTCCACGAGTTATTTTGCAGTCTTGTGACTAAGTTGAATTGCCAGAATTGGTAGTTAATTGTCTTTCCCCGCAAGGGAATCTCTTGGACTTTTCATCTTCTCATGCCCCAAACACGTGTGGGAGTATTCTGTACTCTGTAGTTAGTAACCTGTGTAACCATCGCAGCCTCTCTTTCGATCAAAACACCAATTCAACTTATTCGGATGCACGGCAGCAATTTCGGTTTTTTTTAGTTCTTTTCTCTCTCTTTTGGTTATAAATCTATTATATAATCACTTCCCTATTATTTGAAACATCTCTGTGACTAGTTTACGGAAATCTACCGGTGTTTGCTCGGCAAGTTGAATCACCAACATTTCGGCTTCTTTTTTTTTCTTCTTCTCGAGACTCCATGGCCCCATTATTAAAATTGCCTTACTACAGACGCCATGACATAACAGAAATTCACCACGGGTTTATTGTCACGGGGCCATGTCATGCCTGTTTGTTTTGCAAGAGATCAAAGGATCTTGTTTATTCTTTTTATCTCTCTCTCTTTTTTTCTTTGTCGTTGTCTCCATCTAAGAAGCTCTAGCAAACACACATACACATACAATCGCTGTAGTACTTGATATAAATCTTCACTGTAAACGCCATCGTACGTTGAACATCAAACAAGAACCAATATCCCCTCGGAAAAAAGGTAACCTAATGGGGTTCAACTCTAGAATTAAAGAAGAAGAATAAGGAAAAAAACAATGACGGAACAAGTCCGCTTTTTCTCTTCCTTTTGTCCACATCCCTTCATTTCCCCACACTTCAACATGTCACGTCGTCTTCCACCCTGCACAGGCACGTACATGTACGTACATGAATATTCCATGCCCCAGAAAGAGAGAGGGAGAAAATTCAATAAATAAAACGAACAAAAAAACAATAATAATGTGACCTGAATCAAATCTTACATCATCCATCCGTCTGCGTGACTAACAAATACGGGCACTCATGTCCACATTTCCGAACCAAGCTTTCCAAAACTCACCGCACCCGTCAAGTCAATGCCGAGATATCTTTTGCTGGTTTACTCCATCTTCAGATCAAATCACCAGATTTTTTCTTCTTCTTCTCCCCTTTCACTCTCTTCACGAACCGTCCCTGCATTTTTTCGCCAATCTACTAGATCCCCCCCCTCATCTGGGACCCCTTTTTTCCCACCCGTCACTTTCAGTTCCATCGCGTGATATTACGTCTTTTCAATCTGGATTCAATTTTTGACGTATTTTGTGACACGGAAATGGTTTGTCTTGTAATAAATGGCCCCGAAATATCCGACACAATGACATTTTTTTGTTTTTGCACTGGTTTGCACACACACATCATGTGTAAATTCCTTCAACTCCGCGGGTTGGTGTTGGGGTCGGGGTTGTGCGCCTGTTTCGGTAAATAATGTTGGTATAACGTAAACAATATGTATGCCGTAGTGAACCATACCCCGAGCTGACATCCCTATCCTTCATCTCTTCTCCGGAAAGTGTCCTGTTTCTCCATGTCAGCGAAATAAGATGAGCTATGTATGACTCCTTTTGACTATAAACCCAACGCTCTCTTGCAACATCTTTTGACAAGCGTAGTCCTCGCTACTACTCGCCGCACATCCATAATCATCCACTCGCACACCAACTCGACGGAAACTCAGCACAAGGTTACGTGCTTGCCATGATACATACATCTTGACTCTCCTTGAGTTACTGATGACATCGTGGGCGGAAGGCTCTTTAACTATCAGCAGAATCTTGTCAAGATTCCACCCAACATGACACGGCAAAAGCATGCAATCACTGTCTAATACTCTTTGCCCACACTTCATTTTCATCAATGGGTGCTTGACGCGAACATTAACACATCACTACAACCTAAGTGCACCCTTCTTTCTTAATTTGACCTGTCATGCCAAATCGCCTCGGTAGGACGTGACCCACCAAGACTCTCTCATTGCTATGCTAGGTGTCCTCCTCCTCCTCCAAGTACACACTCCCTGACAAGGTATCCACCATTTACGATGCCTGTCCCTTCTTTTTCCAGCATACATGACTGCTGCACTACACTAGGCCATTCCTTGACGAGAATTGCTATTCCCACAGGCCGCGTAGTCATTAAACCTTTGGGTCCCTCTCTCTGCTCACTGAGTCTCGCTTTGGCCATTACTCTAAAACCTCCAGCCTTTCAGCCAACGATGTTTCCTGGCACCTGGAATGACTGATATGTCACTGTCGCGATCCCCGTTCACTTCATACAGGCAATAGTGAATCATTTGCAGCGTCGCTTTCCGTGAAGGTTCAAGATTCGCGTTCTCGCTGGGTTCGGGCACATCGTCCGGCTCAGGCAACTCCAAGAAGTCGGCCACTCCCGCAATAAACCTGCCTGTGTCTCTCCTAAACCCCCTTTGGATATCCTTTGCAACTGTATTCGCTTTTCCCGTGATACACCATTCCCAATGCTTGTATTCACGAAAAGACTTACACTCCAGCCAGGGCCAGAGATCAGGTTCTACTGACGTTTTGGGAGCGGCACCACACGGCTGCCAGGATAGCCCCAGCGACCATGTATCTTGCAAACGAAAGTTGTATCGGTGTCGGAGAAGATCGGCTATTGATACCGACTCGTTTAAGTCAACATATGCACGCGAAGGTTCAAAATCCAAGAAAGATTGGGATGACCCAGTCCATGAAGAGATGGTCGTTTCGGGTGGTGATATAGAACCGCATAGCCAATGGTCTTCCAACTGTTCCAAGTATTGTGAGATCCAGCCGGGTATGGAAGAGCTGCCTAATAGGAAAACTCCGAGCCACCAGAGACCGACTCGTGGCCGGCAAAGCATAAAAGCTTTCGCAATGATGTCCACGCGCCCTGAATTGATGAGTGGACGTAACACATGAAGAGTTGAGCTTAGCCAAGGGCTGACGACATTACACTTCACATCTGGGTGCCAGAATATGCTCCAGAGAATGGAGCCAATGCTCCTGGAGACCATGCTGAGTGTCATGTAGTATTTCAGGTCAGCAACATACTGTTTTACAGGCTCCGGACATAGCGTAGATGGGTTTAGTTGCATGTTTGGAGCTAGGAATTGCGGTTGTAATTCAGCGAAACGGTAAGATGGTAAGGCAAGAACAGCCATGAAACCGGCGACGATCGGTGATAGTGGACCCTGGTTTTTCTTATCACGTTGACCACCGTGGTCAAGCCCGTACAAGCTACAGAGCTCTGTCAGAAGCTCTGCAGCCTCACTAGAGGTCGGAGGTTGTTCATCTAGCGCCAGCGTTACACCTCTGTCGATAATGATGTTGAACTCTACACCTCCGGAGCAGAACATCGACCATGGCGCGTGGCCTCCTCCCTGAACCGCCCAACCAGGTTTTGGGGCAAGCAGAGCGCATAACCATCTGGTAAGCCCTGGAGATGCGGATGATCCCAAGTATATGTTGACGCTGCCTTGACGGCTACGGGAATTTCGGCCGCCTCGAGGCCGAAGCGCATGCGCAGTGTATTGCACTCGTCTATGTTGGAGCTCCCAGAGTCTCACGGAAAAGATGTAAGACCAGCAGAGAGCCAAGACAAGCAGACCGGGAGGGTAAATTCCAGCTTCTGAATCATCGCCCTGACCTAGGAGGACTTGGGACGACACTCGACACTCTATGGGCTTCGGATACGAGATGCAGAAGCGTCTACTCATGCCATGAAGGTGCTGAAAGTCGAAACCGCATTTCTCCAGATCGTCATCTTGATCCATTGGACCTCCCGGTACATTCCAGACAGGTCGCCCGACGAGGGCACTACTTCTTGGGATAAATCTCGGTAGCGCAGGAACATCTCTCAGCAATAGAGAAGGGTCGTTGAAGCCAGCTGAAAGAGAGGCTGGCGGTAGAGCTCGGGCGGAGGCAACCAGATGGGACCACAGTTGCCGACCTTGCCAAAAGGTCAGGTCCACTTCTATCTGCTGCGGTATGAAGATATCGTTGTCGGAAGGGATGAGCTTCTTCGGCCCTGGTCCTGAAGCGACCAAACTGTCGTCGCTGGCAGTATCAACTTCATCGTCTTCATCCCAGTTCGATTCCGGTTGCTTGCTGGGAGTGTTTTTGTATTCCGTAATTATCTTGTGTTTCCCTGTTCTAATCCAACTCAAGATCTGGGTGTTGCGAGCATCCATTAGATGATATATGGCTGTGTTAGTGTGAGTAGTGTATGTCTGTTTACCTGACCTGAGCTGGTCCTGTTGCGCAGATATTGTGGGGTCTAATCAAAACATGGATTGGTGCTTCGCTCAGGCACTATTTGTATGTAGTGGGTACTCGCCTTTGTTGCCTTAGTCAGGTACGTAGGGAGACATCCATTCGCTCCGAGTATCTCTTATTTATTTACTTTTCTTTCCTTAATTTTTCCCCCCTACTGTATTGAATGGAATGTTGTTGTTGGTCAGACATGTTTTCATGCATTTTCTATCATCATATACTTATTTCATAAACTGGTAACTTGGATACCTACATACTTTGAAATCTGCTAAGCAGAAACAATCCTAGATGAAGAAAACATAACAAGCGGGACGTGAAAAGAGCCATAACAACGAAACTATCTGTAAAATAGAACCAAGTCAATATAAAGGAAACAAAACAGGAATGAAAGAGACAAGATTGGGCCAAGAAAACAAAGAGTGACGAAACAGATTGATGTGAGAAGTAAAGGAAAGAAAAAGAAAAAGAAAAAGAAAAACCGGTCTTCCTTCGTCGCCTATCATTGTCATTTCCTCTTCACAGACTTGATCTCTTTTGCGAAGAAGCTACGACCATCCGATCGGTGATACACAAATCCTTGATCCTCAGGCTTCCATTTTCCTCTCGATGATTGCCCTTCCTCACCTTTGTTCTTCCCACTTTTGACTGTGAACTCAACTTTGCCTTTTCGATTCATCCGAGCCGAAACAGGTTCAGGTTCTGTTGAAGCCAAGCTCTCTGCAGTTTGCCGCGAACCTTGCTCGTCAACGGCCAGCCCTGCCATGGCAGAAGCTAAATGGGAGGTTTCGTTCTCGAATCTTTCTGTGCTCCATTGTAGCGGATCCTCAGACTCATCCGAATACGTACGACGGTGCAAAGTATCTTGGGAACGAGCTGTGTACTCTGGCGTTTTACCCCATGATCCACCACCGCTGGAGTATTGCTGCACTGTCTCTTCCACTTCTTCTGAGCCTGGAGGCCAAGTGTAATAGGAGTGGCCAGTTTCATGATCATCAAACTGGACACATTGGGTAGGTGCTCCCTCATACAAGACAGTCGTGGTCCACCACATATCCCACGTCGTTGAAATCAGTTGACCGTCATAGCCATAAAACTGAACTCGGTTTCTGTTTACTGAAACGTCCACGTACATAAGTTCATATGTATAGGCGGCGCTGGCATCGGTTTCGACTGTGGTGTCGGCCAAGTATGATGATGAACTGGCATACTCAAAAGGACGATATCCAGGGTGGCTTTCGATATACTCATGAGGTTGGAGTGAGCGCGCTTCATTAGCCTTGTCAGGGTAGTGGTGCTCCCCGCAACCACACGGGATCTGACAGATCCGCCAGCCTAGGGGTTCTGCTTCGTCTACGCCATGGTACCCGGCCTGACAGATGAGGAACTTCCGGCCACACTTCTTGCAATTGGAGTACGCCCGTCTCTCATGCTGATCCATAGGATGGCCGCAGCATTTGCAGAATCCCGAGCGGCCCGAAGATGTCGACATGATTGAGAATAATGGTGGGCGACAAAAGATATGACAATTTGAGAGAAGTGCACCGAGTTCATTTTCTGGATAACCTGAGTAGCTTCATAGCGAGATATTTATACTTGAGACCATCAACACTCGCGACGCATGCCAGGGTATGTTGGTGTTGGTACGGCCCCCAACTGGCAACGTGAGAGCATGAATGGTGTGGTCAATACTTCGCTGGCTAATGTACACTTTCATGGAAAGGGCCTCGCAAGGCAACTGTTGTCGCTATCCTCGAAGAACATTGGCTGAAAAGTAACCCTGGCTGTGTGACTCCATATTTGTTGGTTATCGATGACTGAGCATTGAGGCCTCTGGGCACCTGAGCACTCGAGAACTGTTGGATTCGCATCTCATGCAAATGAATGTTACACTTTGTAATGTACCAAATTTCGCGAGTTCTGAAACGCGTGGTGTGCTGGTGCTAACATATGAAGCTCAAAGGTGGCAGAGTGGGAAAGAGAAATACACTTAAACCAGTTGAGGGGAAGTTGATGTTCGGAACTCTCTATCGTGGTCAGCTCTGTGTCTCCAGGGGATGAGTTTGGTACCTATGCTAAAAGTGTAATTAATCTCTGGCCAGCGAAAAGATGAGGCCGGCTATTGGTCATGTTAACGATGTAATGTCAAAAGAGCTCCAAGGTGGTTTAGATTTTGATGGCGTTCTGGCGAGCTGCATAGATATGGCCGGCACAATTTCCATACAAACATCAAACTCGCCTTTCCGATTCACCTTAAGCTTACTGCTCGATGTCTTGATGTCTTGACGCATGTGGAGGTGCTTATATAAACCAAGTGTGGGCGAGATTGCTCAGGTAGTTCCAATGTTGAGTCCATAAGTCGAGAGTAAGGAGTCTCGATATTTAATGGGTAAGCAGGTAAAGTTGTGGGTTCTGAAGATCTATGACTGTCTATTAACGGGGATATCTGATGGATCAAGCATCAGTGCCTTCATCGATAGCGTATTGATCCTCAAGCTCACTCAAGACTGATTTCGGGCCTGGAGGAGCTCAGTAGGTTCTTGGCAGCTTGAAGGGCATTCTTGTTGCACGTGAGGGTCATGCCGTAGGACCTAGCGAGACTGAAGCTACAGAGTTACGCAACAGAACAGCCCAGTCTGATTGATAATGGCTACATTTCCGTGAACTCGAGGAGGCGGTATGATGGGACAAAACGAAACTTGAGCTTTAGAGCAGTATATGTACAGTGTGCATCAGCTTTTACGTAGTTATATTCAAGATGAAACTTACGATCAAACTTCTGATAAGAGAGTTCTTTAAAGAAGAAGAAAATAAAAGAGAAGGCTCAGATACTCAAGGCATTAGTACTGCAATAACGGCGTAACTTGCCAAACGTTGGATCCACAAGGCTTTCCTCACCGGTACTGATCCTATTATCGTGTAATCTTGAATCGTGAGACATACAGATAGACGGATTTCCTAATGATGTGGCTATAGGCCAACGTGGACGAGACTCTTGCCTATTGATTGGAGGTCTAAGAGGTTAAGCATTATCAGTATGGGAAGTGGAGAGTATGCCATCCCACGAGAAGGGTTTGCGGCATTAGGAGGATATGGCCATGCCCGTCTACCGACTAGTCAGCGGAGAGGGTCACCATTGGGGCCATTTCGCTCCCAGAAAAAGATAGCTTCAGAGTTCAAGGAGGCGGAGAGCTGTCGCCGGCGGACTTTCCAGTACTATGATGCTACCAACCAGCTGGAATGACCAATTGGGTTGGGTTATACAAGACGGAAGGTAAGTTTCATTACCTAGAGATTTGAGGTAGTCAAGGACGAGTTGGATTGAGAGATGCCAACCCCAGGTTTAGTTTCATGTGATTAACTCCATATGCAAATCCCAGATTGTGGAATGTCGGCTACATGATATTGAGGTATAGTAAGAGATGCATGTACTTGAAGAATATACTCAGCTGTCTTGAATGCAGGGAGCTGGATAATGAGCTCAGGGCAGACTCTGAGCGACACCACAATGAACAAAAGCTGGTGCATCAAGCTGAAGAGGGTAGAATGACCCAAATGACATCATTTCAACATGTTGCGATACCCCTTGTCATTCCCATCTACATTACAGAATCACCAACCATTTTGCATGAAGCTAACTCGGGCCCTTGTCCTCACCCCACATTTTCTCCAAACAGCGGTGTCCCCTCCTCCTTGTGATTTGTGCCTGTGTCTGTGTCTGGACCTCTCTCGACTACCGGCGCTACCCAGAAATCTGACCCAAGCGCCGTAAAAGACATGCGTGCTGTGTGCCCCGCGTGAACAAAACGGGGAGGAAAAAGGGGGTTCAGTTCCTATGAGTGTGTTGGAGCTGATGCATTATTGTGAAACCCGCCGGGGGTGTGTCACATGGAGGACTTCACGTGGGATAGTATTGAGGCGCAAAAAGGAGTCATATGGGAGGGGAAAAAGGAACAAGGTTGTGCAAAGCGGCGGAAGGGAAGGGAATGGAAGGGTATCTTGGCATCTTGGTGTCTTGGTATCCAAGAGATTCCACCTTGGTGGGCATTAGATCGACCATGCATGTAGAATGTTATGATTATGGGACCTACTGTACATTCAAGAACTTGCCGCCTGTTGCGCCGCTCGTCATGTTAAGTAATCTCCCAACATGTTAGTAGAGCCTTGACCCCACACGTCAAGTTCGGGGAGATTCCAATGCTTTCACATGTTGTCCAAAACCCCGCCGCTCAACTCGCTAATTAGGTGGACTGTAAGTTGGTTAGTTACTGTACCAGCATCTCGGGCAAAGAGAAGAAGAAGTAGAAAAAAAAAAAAGGTCCCAAAGTCCAGACCACATCTGTTCTTTGTAGTGGCGGTAAACAAAGCGGGCGTTGGGCAACCTCTTCGGAATCCAGTGACTCGATTATTTTCTTTTTGTGGTGTTTCGCACGTACGCACAACTTCCATGCGAGACGATACCTGTCCAACTCGACATATCATCCAGTCAATCAAGTCGTAAAGTCAAACTGTGTCTCGAGATCAATAAAGAAGAGACAATAACAGTAGAGAAAAAAGACCATCACGCGCTTCAAATCAGTCTCGGCGTTCTCGCTTACTCGTAACTACCCCCTCATCTGACATCCTATTCATTTCCTCCCATACAAGCACAGCATTTTTCTTGGGGGATAATTCCTTGGATCTGTTTGAATTACTCAAGCCAAGCTTATCAGTGGTGGAGTACAGTTTGGAGATTGGTCCCCTAACGTTTAGAGCCCACAACTTTACCTACAGCACTGTATGCGGGTGGTGTTACTCCACTAAGAGGCGCATCAACGTCTGGGCTGCCCTCCACACTAAACCTTATCGAATGAGTTCCACAACCCTTTGAGTCGAGTCTTTGACCTCCCAGCTGGGGCTACCTTGCACTGACAATTTCCATCATCTTCATCTACCTAGGTACCTATACCTAATAACCCATCCATTCCTTCTCATCCCTTATATTCAAACAAATCCGCCCTCTTCGATTCTTGTATCTCTTCCATCTATCCTTTCTTGGCATGTCATTAGACACCTACAACACCCTCTCTTCTTATTCGTGTCAACCCAAGGCTCGCTCGTCTTGCGCCCTTGCCCTCCTACGCGCGCACGTACACGTACAACCTATACAATCCGCCGATAAACTCTCCACCCGATCTCAACAAGACAACCTCACGCGAACCCTCATGTCGTCGGCTACTACGTCGGCTGCCGCTGCGGCGAGCACCGGCGCAAAGCCGCAGGGAGGAATCATCGAGGGCATGAACCCAATCCATTACAGCCCCAAGGATCCCATCGCCCTATTCATCATTCAGGCATGCATCATCATCATATTCTGCCGAATTCTACACTACCCTCTGTCACGCTTTGGCCAGCCTCGTGTCATTGCAGAAGTCATCGGAGGTATCGTGCTTGGTCCCTCCGTCATGATGCGCATACCTGGCTTTCAAGAGAACATCTTTCCTACAGAGTCCATGCCTGTCCTCACCAATGTCGCCAACCTGGGTTTGCTGCTGTTCCTTTTCCTTGTCGGTCTTGAGGTCGATACCCGCATGTTCCGAAGCAACTGGCGCGTCGCCCTCAGTGTTGGTCTATGCAGCATGATCGTTCCCTTTGGCCTTGGTGTCGCCGTTGCCTGGGGTCTCTATGAGGAGTTTGGCAGTGAGGGCAACATGGAAGACATGGAATTTGGCACTTTTGCCCTCTTCATCGGAACTGCCCTGGCCATCACTGCCTTCCCTGTTCTGTGTCGTATCCTTTCTGAGCTTCAACTCCTGGGCACCGCCGTTGGTGTGACCGTGCTCGCGGCTGGAATTGGCAATGATGTTACAGGTTGGGTTCTACTGGCTCTCAGTGTCGCTCTCGTCAACAATGCCTCCGGCCTGACTGCCCTGTATGTCTTCTTGACGGCCGTTGCATGGGTTTTGTTCTTGGTCTTTGCTGTCCGTCCTTGCTTCATGTGGCTGCTGCGCCGAACCAACAGCATCCAAAATGGTCCCTCCCAGGGTATCACTGGATTGACCCTGCTCTTGGTCCTTGTCTCGTCTTGGTTCACAGGTAAGAAGAACTCCAATATTCACAGTAATCAAAGCTGATTTGTGCAGCCGCTATTGGTGTCCACGCCATCTTTGGAGCTTTCCTCATCGGTTTGATCTGTCCTCATGACGGAGGTTTTGCTATTAAATTGACTGAAAAAATTGAGGATCTGGTCACCGTACTTCTCCTCCCATTGTACTTTGCCCTTTCTGGTCTCAACACCAATCTAGGACTTCTTAGCGATGGAAAGACCTGGGGTTATGTCATTGCCGTCATCTCCTGCGCTTTCTTCGGAAAGATTTTCGGCGGTGCTATCGCAGCCAAACTCTGCCGATGTCTCTGGCGTGAGAGCTTGACGATTGGCGCCTTGATGAGTTGCAAGGGTCTTGTCGAACTCATCGTCTTGGTAAGTCTGACGGGCAGTTAACTAGAGTGTACTGAAAATACTGACTTCTGCAGAACATCGGTCTACAGGCTGGTATCCTCTCCCCACGAACATTCACAATCTTCGTCGTCATGGCTCTCGTACGTTGACTCCTATGTCTCTTAACTCATTCGCCTACTGACAACAGTCCAGGTCACCACCGTCACTACCACTCCTCTCACCCGCTGGCTCTATCCTATGTGGTACCGCCAAAAGGTCGATAAGTGGCGCAAGGGCGAGATCGACTGGGATGGCAATCCTCTCGTCAGTGACGCCCAGGCCGCCGAACACAAGATGGAGGAAGCCTTGGACAAGGCCACTACTCGCCGACTCGTGGTCCACCTCCGTCTCGACGCACTCGCTGGCCTTTTCAACATCGTCGCCCTCCTGGGAGATGCCAACAAAGCGTCCAGTCACTCTTCTCCAGCCAAAGAGGAGGAAACATCCCGTGCTGCTAATGCCGGCCCCGCGAGCGTTGCTTCTTCTGATGAGCATCATCCTGTTCTCACCCGGCCTCTTGAAGTCCATGGTGTGCGTCTCGTTGAACTGACTGATCGTGGGTCATCGGTCATGCAGTCTGCCGAACTCGATGAGTTTACGAACCGCGACACTGTCTTTTCTGCGTTCCAGACTTTCTCTCGGCTGCACGGCGTCTCTGTTGGCGGCCAGGTCTCGGTCATTCCCACATCTGCTTACGCTGAAACTCTAGTCAAGTGTGCCAACGAGGCTAGGTCTGACTTTATGCTCGTTCCCTGGAGTACTCATGGTGGTATGTCCGAGGAGAATCCTTTAGCCATCTTCCTGGAAAACAGCGACCCCAACGACCGCTTCTTCAGCAGACCCTATCTCGACTATGTTCAGAGCGCTGTCAACAGTGCAACCTGCACCACGGGTATCTACATCACCAGAAGCCCTAACATCTCTGGTCAATCCCTTCGTCCTACCCTCTCTCGCAGTGCCTTTACCGGCTTGTCAGTTCACAGCAACAACGACACTCCTATGCTCCACAGCCCCGTCAACCACATTCAGCACATCTTCCTCCCCTTCATCGGTGGGCAGGATGACCGCGCGGCTCTTCTATTTGTTCTCCAACTCGCTCACAACCCTCATGTGTCCATCACTGTCACACACCTCTCCTTCAGCGAGGATGACCCCGAGCTCGAGGGCAACCTCACGCCTGCCAGCAACCCCTCCAGCAGTGATGCTGCCGAGAAGAGGACCACGGCGATCCCATCAGCTAGCGACCTCGAGCTTCTCAACACGGCCAAGAACTCCCCCCACATTCTATCAGGCAGAGTTATATTCACAGAGGTCTCGGTCGACTCGATCCGAAATCTTCCTGACAGGGCTGTCGCACATGCGCGTGAGGTCGTGGGCCGATCAAGGCGAAACGTGGGAGACCTCATGATCGTGGGTAGAAGCCACACTTTCCTTGAGGCTCGGTTGGTGAACGATTCTGGACTGGAAAAGGATTTCCAAACCACAGTGGGTATCTTGGGTGACAGGTTTGCCAGGGCAGGCATCAATGCGGATCTTTTGGTGATTAACGATAGAAAGTGAACAACTGGGATGGCGTTAGTGCGGTTTTTAGATTTGCATGGGTTTGCATTTGCATCACGTACGGCTTTCGCAGGTGGTACAACTTGCATGTAACGAGTAACGAACATATTTGATAGTTATCCCCTATATCATCGACATACGTCTTTGGTGCTCTCTTTGCAATAGTCTGTTAAAAGCAAGTGACAACTCTGGGGTGTACAAGTAGAATGTCTCGTGCAAAGCCATAATGCATACCCTGGAGTCCAACGTGGATGAGAAATCAATACGGGGCTACCATGAGCAAACCAACCCCTCACGATAAATCCATCTTGCTTTTGTTCAGGGTAGGAATTGTTCTTTTTCTAATAGTAACCTGAATGCATAATCAGATATCCAGTAAGTTCTTTGCTGTGACATTCTAGGATAATCGAGTGCTGGACTCTTTAACCGTAATAGTGATACAATTGGAGAGTCATGCAGTACACTACTATGTACAATCTCGCCATCGAGACTGAATCGGGATTCACCGTCCCTCGCCTCCTTGGATATCTCCGTTATATCCGTTTCTGTCAACAGCCAGATCATTACACCAAAGGACGGAGGTATCTCCTCATCCTTTTTAAGGTAAGTACTTTAGCATATGACGATCTTACAACATTGCCTGGTTCGGACTGTCGAGACCTCTAAGAAGTAAGGGTAAGAATCCTATAGATAAGATCCGGAGCAAAGTGCTGACATCTATATGTATCATCCTCCTCATATGGACGAGTTTCCTATTTGGTCGAAGATAAGCGGTGATGTTTGACGAAAGTGTCATGATGCAGCTATTTGAACCTAATCAAGGAAGAGAGTACGCTTCAGAGGAACATGGAATTGTTCCAGAGGAGCAGAATCACGGTTAATGATGCCCTGGGAATCGCAGCGAGCAGATCCATTGCCACCGGGGAAGGCGAGCAGCATGCACATGTTGATCTAACCCATCAAACCAGGGCGGATCATATACTGAGCATGTCCTCGCCCACAGTGGGAGAGTTCCCCAGGAACAGACGACGGGGTGTACCCATCTCAATGCAAGTGGCGGAATGTCAAGAAGGAGTGACTACTGTAGTCTCCCTCTCTCTGCCTAGGGGGTCCCTTGTGTTCCCCGTGGTTTGGACTCCACAGACCCAGCATGTAATGTCCGATGGGCGTACAGTACAGTAGTAGAAAAGGCATGTTTATTCAACGGGTCTAGACTAGACAGTAATGGTCCGTGAAGAGGCCCACTGGGATTAGTGGCGGAGGGTTGCGTCTGGGAGGAAGCGCGCGATACCGAAGAGTTGGGAATGGACATGTGTTGTAGAGGTGTGTAATTGATGGTTGTCAAGCTGGATATTAGAGGATCGTGACACTGATTGTTGACAAATGGTGGGAATGGAACTAATTACAATATTGAGGATTGTGTTGGAAGCCTCTACAAAAGAACCTACCTCGCGAAATACGCTATTGACCAACTGTGACATGACTATGCGTTTGTGTAGATTTGTGTGAAAGGAGGGAAACTCAGGTGAAGCGACGGTGACTACAGGGATGATAATCCAGAAGGAATCAAGACATTAGTGCACGTTCTCGAATCTATCCATTTTCAGTCTTGAGTTCCCTTCCCCGAGAAAAGCCCTATCTGGAAGGGGAATCATTTCACATGTTTGTGTGTGTGTCGCATGTGGTTGTGGTTGACGACCTGTCGTGTAGTGCGGACAGGGGGGTGTCAGCTACGATGCGGCAAAAGGGAACTGGTGCGGCTCTGCGGGCTTGTGCCGTCTTGCCGCTCAGCCAAGGAATCGCCAAGGATTAGTGGTTTCCTGCAGAGGAGACAAGTGAGGTGATGTCTGGATATGCGGGCAGACATCTATCTACTGTACAGTATGTGTATAACAATGGTTATTGAGGGTATTCACAGGACAATAGGTGGGATGAGAGATGGTGAAATTGTGGGTGAATCTTGCGAGATAAGAAACCAATTAGGATTTAGATTTATGACAAAGAGAAAATGGGACAAAAGCTGGGGGGGAAGAGTTTAGATGTGTAACAGAAAAGAAACAAGACATGGATTCATGTTTTGTGTGAGTGTGTACGAGTAGGAGTATGAGTATGGAGTATGATGGGAAAGGTTTGTTGTATGAAGGCTCTGGCGCTAAAGAAGGGACCTTTTGCTTTTCGTCTCCTATTAAAAAACACAAGGCCCCATGAACTTTTGAGCACCCCGTTGTATCCAGTATCCCACCCCGGTATGTTTTAACAAAAGTTCCACCCCCCGTATACATGGCATTACATGGTATTGGGGGGAGTGTTATTATGTATATATGCATATCCGACGATACACCCTGCGGTTATTGGCGTCTACGGAAGGGGAGAAACAACCGCGAAGGACATGAGAGTTTTCCTTTTCGAGGTGTAAGGTTAAGTTAGTGGACATGAAAGACTTGGGCAAGTTTCCTTTTCTTCGCGATCATGACATGACAAAAGGAGATGATGATTTAATGTTTTACAGGAGGAAGTGTTTTCTACTACGTAAAATTTACCCAATACTCCGCATGCCTGAACCCCAGATGAAGAGGCAAACACGCGACAGAGTCTGGGGAAACATTGAAGAGATGAGAGATGAATTCCTGATGAGGAAGTTGACAAGTCGATGATGGAGGGGAATGGAGAAACTTTAAAGATGATGTTGAAAGGGCGTTTATGATGAGAAGTGGCTATCATGAGTGGTGTTTTGGTGGATGTAACAATCCATGAGGCGATGAGACACTGATAAAGAGACATGTATAGAACCGCCACGAAGGAAAACTCTGCACGATAATGAGAGACGAAAGATAACGAAAAGAAAAAGAGAAAAAAGTTTATATTCTACCAGACCAGTCAGTTCTCTACACAATGAGAGAAGACAATGCGTCCAGCAGCCAAACATGGAATTAAATTGAAAGGGTAGCGCAAAACTTGATCACCAATGTCAGCGGCCGCCTTTGCAACTAAGCCTATCTAGGAAGGTTACCGTTACATTTCTAGTTTGAGTAAATCACGTTACTCTACAAGGAGACATAATTCTTAGGTAAGAGGATGGCGATTGGGGTTTCGTCTTTTTGGGGGGAATGGAACTTTTTGATAGATTGGTGACATGATGGGGTTCTTATTATGATTAGATTAATTAATTAACCTGGCTGTGGTTTGTCGATTCTGATCGCGAGATTTGGCGAGTCGTGTATCTATCTGTCTGTCATATCAGCAGCATCTTGCTTCCTCATCTACAGTGTTACCAAGTTGTTCATCATGATGGCACCCGACAGCTGGGTCAACACTGAATGGCAGAGGAAAAAAAATATATATGGTGATATTTACCAACCAACTTGGCAAGAATTGTACATGGCCAAGACGGAACGCTGAACCGATCTCAACGTCAAGCCAAGGAATATCAATCCTTTTACAGCACACCATCATAGCACACACACACACTCTCTCTAGCCTACCTGCACGGAAAGACCAGAATGGAAGGGGTGGAAAATGATAGCCTGGAAGGGTTTTTTAATTATTTATTATTCAGCTATCTCTTCTAGAATGATAACTCCGCTGCATGATTGGGTAGACATTGGCTTGTTGATCAGCGTGTAATCCCATCAGCTGAGGGAGAGGACGCTATCGCCACAGCATGTGCCACACCCTCTTCTTGGGGCGTCTCCCCCTCCCCTGTTTTTTACCGTGGAAGTGGCTAGGTAGAGAAGATCCCAAGACATTAGGAGCCGAGGTATCCAGCAGTCGAGGTTTCTCCGGGAAAGGGGGCTACTCACTGGTGTAGCTAGGTTCAGGGCCACTGGTTTTTATTTCCGGGTGCCCAGACGGTAGTCCTTTTTGAAAGGGTTGGAATCACGGCAAGTACGATGGAGGGGCGTTAAGCCACAGCATCATTGGCCGTTTGTCTCGTCATTCGTTCACTGTGATTTTCCATCTTCCTTCTCCTTCTTTTCCTTCTACCGACTCCAACTCCATGGAATCAGATGTCTGTAATGGAACCTAACTGACACCAGAGAATCAAGATTTCCATCGTCTTTCATCAATCCCTACACCCATTTCTCGCTCCCAAACCCCCGCCTCTTACGTCTCTCATCAAGTATCTCCAACATGCCTCAAACTTCCCACCTGCAAACGCTATGGGCACACGATACCTCGTATGCGAACAAAACATCAGCTCGGATTTCTGATTCTGACACCCACCTTCCATCTTCAGCCTAAACCCGGTTTCGTCTATCAACGACAGACAGCAAAAGGGCCGAAGATTAAATGCCCTTGAAGCCCATCGCATCGTCTTCGACATCGGGATCCACTGACGACTGTGGAGAGTTTCTCTTGATCAACCCCCCTTTGAGCGGGCGAACTATCCATATTCAGTTTGGCATCGTCTTCTTAGACACCCCCCATAATCCACTCGTATGGCGCTTCCAAAACCACGGACCACTTCTCTTACAACGATTTGGGGAACTTTTGTCTGTCTGTGTGCCTCTCTCTCCATCTCAATATTGGCCCCAACTTGTGGTTATGCTTAGAGATAAGCTGTCTTGAACTGGTGTATTCCAACATATCTCGACCAACTTGTGGAGACTCTGGGGTCGACCTTAATCTAAGGTGCCAGAACCCTTGACTTGACACTAGGCAATTCTATCCTGACTGGCTGTCTCTCTGGGGGCTTCATGATTGCGTGCTACTCTACTCTACTCTACCATGATCGTCCACCATGCCATACTTCGCTATCCTCCGGTGGCAACCCCATCAACGGACAGACCGTCCCTAGTCTGGTCACATCGTCCACCCGTCATGTTGTCTAGCCATGTCGTCTAATCGTATCCCCCATACGCTTGGCGGCCTTCCGTCAAACTGATATAAGGCTGCCTCTCGTCTCCTTCTCCTCCATTCGAGATTCTCTTCATCCCTCTCCCTCCCCATCTGTCCCTTGCTCGACTTGAGACAGTCACATCCAGGGCTCTTCGTTTGTCTTTTGTCTTCAAGACCATCGCCAAGATGACTACCACCGTCAACCTCGACAACGACGCCATTGCCCGAGCTGGGCTCGTCGACCCTGAGACTCGCGGCATCCCCCAGATTCCCGCTCGAGGCTCCATGGATATCCGCAAGTCCATTGGCGAGAAGCACACGGCCCCTTCTGTCAATGCCGCTTCCGAGTCCTCATATGAGCTCCCCACCGAGGAGGAGCTTCACACTCTCCGCCGTGTGTCTGGAAAGATCAAGTGGAGCATGTACACTATCGCCTTTGTCGAGCTCTGCGAACGTTTCTCCTACTACGGCGCTGCTATCCTCTACACCAACTTTGTTGCCCAGCCTCTTCCCGAAGGCTCCAACACTGGTGCTCCCCCAGACCCTAGTGGACAGGCTGGTGCTCTTGGTATGGGCTCCAAGGCTGCTCAGGGTATCTCCCTCTTCAACCAGTTCTTTGCCTATCTGATGCCTCTTGTTGGGTAAGTTTCAATGCGACAGATGTGTAGCACATATCATGGACTAACAATGATTCAGTGCCTGGATTGCTGATGCTCGCATGGGTCGATTCTGGACCATCCACGTCGCCATCTGCATCTCTACTATCGGTCACATCATCCTCGTTGCTGCTTCATCTCCCGGTGTTATTGTCAAGGCTGATCCCGCCTTTGGCGCCTTCATTGTCGGTCTCATCGTCCTCTGTGTCGGTACCGGTTTCTTCAAGGCCAATGTCTCCCCCCTGGTTGCTGAGCAGAACGAGGATACTCAGATGCGTGTTGAGACCCGCAACGGCGAGCGTGTCATTGTCGACCCCGCTGTTACCAACACCCGTATCTTCCTCTACTTCTACCTCTGCATCAACATCGGTTCCGTCTGCGGTCAGATCTCCATGGTCTACGTTGAGAAGTACCACTCCTTCTGGCTGGCCTTCCTCATCCCCACCGTTCTCTTCCTGATTGCTCCCATCGTTCTCGCCCTCAACAAGAAGCACTACAAGCTCTCTCCTCCTACTGGTTCCGTTCTCTCCAAGTTCCTCCGCATGTTTGTCTTCACTCAGAAGCAGTGCAAGCCTTTCAAGCTCAACTGGGATCTTGCCAAGCCCTCTGCCGTTCCTGTCGAGCGCCGTCCTTCATGGATGACTTACGATGACGCCTGGGTTGATGAGGTCAAGCGTGGTCTCATGGCCTGCAAGGTTTTCCTCTTCCTCCCCGTCTTCTTCCTCGCCTACAACCAGATGACCGGTAACCTCACCACCCAGGCCGCCACCATGGAGCTCAACGGTGTCCCCAACGACGTCATTCAGAACCTCAACCCCATCTCCATCGTTATCATGATCCCCATCATCGATCACGTTCTGTACCCCGGTCTCCGCAAGCTCGGCATCGCCTTCACTCCCATCAAGCGTATGACAACCGGTTTCTTCATCGCCGCTCTCTCCATGGTTGCCTCCGCTGTCATGCAGCACTACATCTACAAGATGTCTCCTTGCGGCGACCAGGCTAACGGTGCTGGTTGTGACCCTGCTCCCATCAACGTCTGGGCTCAGTGTCTCCCCTACGTCTTCATCGGTATTGCCGAGATCTTCACCAACGTCACCTCTTACGAGTATGCCTACTCCAAGGCTCCCGAGAACATGAAGTCCCTCGTCATGAGTGTCAACCTCTTCATGAGTGCCATCTCCGCCGCCATTGGCCAGGCCTTCACTCCTCTCTCCGGTGACCCTCTCCTCGTCTGGAACTACACCGTTGTCGCCTGCATCGCTTTCGTCGGTGGTGTTGCCTTCTGGTTCTGCTTCAACCATCTCGACGCCGATGAGGACAAGTGGAACATGCTCAAGTCCTCCGACTTCAAGGGTTCTTACCAGCCCAATGCTCTTGAGAACAAGATTGCTGAGCATCCCGAGGAGCGTGCTTAAATGAGTTTTTGAAAATTGTCACGATACGATACCATTATGTAGAATGTATTAGTTAATAGCACATGAATTGTTGCCATCTTGATGCTTGTCTTGAACTGTGAATAAACATGATTGAGCTGTATCGTATCTCCATTAATTTACTGACCCTCGTTGAGATTTAGCTATGCCGTAGGATGCCAACTGAGTTTCCTTTTCCACCACTCTTATCATTCAATATCTAAGCTAGTTCCTTCAAATAGTAAAATGCCTCCATCATCGACCATCACAAGTCTCACTAAGGGCCATGAGTGTATACACGACACTTAGGTATGTCGGTAGTAACGCTGAAGAGGATGAATCCATTCGTGCGTATTTACGCAAAATTGTTTTAACAGGTAAGGGGGTCTTCAGCTGTCAACGGGACTCAATTCGCATAGCATACTGAGAGCAAAAGAATAACTTCTATGTAAGTGAGAAATGAGGCAAGGATATAATAACATGTTTAAACAAGGGAACAAATCAACTTGACCAGTCTATCCTGATCTGTAGCATCCAATACAACTTACCCTGACCCTACGACTTTCGCTTCTGCAACAATTTCTTGAAAGGATTCTTTGCGCGGAATCGAAGGAAGGTGGCGAAGTAGACCACCGCGTAGTTGAACACGATGAATCCGCAAAAGATGCCAAAGTTTCGCCAGATGTTGCTGTACGAGATGCTGAATCCCTGGCCGAACTCGTCGCCTGTGGCGTATTGGCAGAACTGACACAATCCGTTCGGGCCCTCTTGAACGTATCCACCTGCTTGCTGGGTGTATGGTCCGGCGTACTCTGAGCAGGACTGGCCGGGGGGAGGTTCAAACATGGCGAATTCATCCTGGTCGCATTCGACGGGCTGGTCGTGGATGGCAACGCCGAGGAAACCCTCGAGGAGGTAGTGGAAGGGGGTGAGCCAGTACATCCACTCACGCCAGAAGGTGGGTAGACCCATGGGGGGCACGACGACACCGCAGAAGGATACGACGAAGAGGAAGAAGATGGGGACGAGGAGGGAGGCAAGGAGTTCATTTGGTGCGAATGCGGCAATGGCCTGGCCGAAGCTGGTGTAGTAGAGCTCGAAGAGGAGGACGAGGAGGAATGCGAATCCGGATCGGAAGGCGGGCAGGGAGGGGTTCCAGCCCATGACACCCCACCACCAGCAGTTGAAGTAGATGCCGCCTGCGACGATGCGGTATGGGATCTCGACGAGGATGACGGAAGTCGTCCACGCGAACCAGCTATAGATCTTGGCGTTGTTCTCTCTCGACTCAAAGATCTGGCGGGACCTAAGGAAGACGGGCTGAAGCTGCTGGATCAGGGGCGGACTGATGGTCAGGGTCATGAAGATGGAGAAGAGGCGATTCTGGAAATCGATGGATGCGTTGCCGACCTTGTAAAAGGTGAAGCAGTTGAAGAGGCCCGTGAGGACGTGAAGCATGAAACTGCCAAAGATGTAGTCGGGAGAACGCCAGAACGAGACGAATGCGCGCTTGCAGACGACGCGGGTCTGGGTGAGGATCGGCATGGCGTATTCGCGATCGTCCTTGAGACTCTTGGAGGGTTCGACGTTGCGACGGTTTTCAATCATTTCTTCGATCTCCCGGGCTCGTTCTTCGCGCTCTGGCGAGTTGGCCCATACGTCGCCCCAGTCCTGGCCCTTGTAATCCGGATCACCGGCTCCTATCGCCTCTAGCATGTACTCGGCAGGGTTGGCGTGAGGAGGACACTTGTCGGCGCCGTGGGATTCGAAGTATTTGATCAGGGTTTGACTGTCGTGGCCAAGAGGACCGTGGTAAACGACCCGACCGCCGGATTTGAGCAGCAGCAGTTCGTCAAAGTTCTCAAACAGGACGGCAGAGGGCTGGTGAATGGTGCAGAGGACAGCTTGGCCTGCGTCTGCAAGCTTGCGGAGGAATCGGACAATGTTGAAGGCGGCGCCAGAGTCCAGACCAGAGGTGGGCTCGTCTAGGAACATGAGAAGTTCCGGCTTAGAAGCGAGCTCGACACCGATAGTGAGCCTCTTTCGTTGTTCAGGGTTAAGACCCTCGCCGACAGCACCGATGGTGGCACCGGCGATAGGGCGCATCTCAAGTAGGTCAATGATGGTCTCGCAGTAGTCCATCTTCTCCTGGACGGACACCTCCTTGGGCTGCCGAAGAAGAGCAGAGAATTGGAGGGCCTCACGGACTGTTGCAGTGGGCTCGTGAATGTCCATCTGCTCAGCAAAGCCGGTGGCTCTCTGGAAGGACTTGGGGAGAGGTCGGCCATCGACGAGGAAGTCGCCTGTGATGGTGCCAAAGTTCAACCGTTGAGCGAGAGCGTTGAGAAGAGTCGTCTTTCCGGCACCTGCGAGATGTTAGCTGGAGTTGAATGGTGTTGTACGGGGACAAATCTTACCTGATGCGCCCATAAGTGCGGTGAGCTTGCCAGGGCGAACGTAGCCCTGGATATCCTGGAGCAGCTTCCTCTCTCCCTTCTCAAAGGGAATGGTGTAGTTGACGTTCTGGAAAGTGAATACAGTCTCGTTCTTGGCAACCTTCTTTGTGGCCTGGTCGTCGCTCTCCGACTTTTCGTTGATGGCAGTGTCAGTGGCCGGCTCACGCTTACCGGACTCTTCATCTTTATTGGCTCGACCACCAGTTTGGATAGAGTCTTCCACCGATTTGGGGACCTGGCCACGCTTGAAGACGGTGATTGCGCCGCCGCCAACGTTGGGCTTCATGTGTTCCATTCCGAGGGCGGTCAGGAAGACGAAGAAGACGAAGAAGGCGCACAGGAAGCCTACATTTCGCCAGAGGTGGGCTCGACTGTAGTTGAACGAAGCTTGGATATAATCGGAACCGCTCACCGTCGTCGAACCAGGAGAAGAACCGGCGAGTGTGCAGCCTTGATACTGGGGCTGGGCGTCTGGGGATTGGGGAACCAGGTAAGGGGCAACACACTGAAGATCAAGGTAGGCGAATTCGTTGGCCATCAGACATTCGAAGCCGTATTGGATCCAGTTGATCCATATCAACCACTTAAACCACGGATGCATTGAATCCGGAGGGATAAGATAGCCGGTATAGACGACAAGGATCTGGATGGAGACACCAGTGAATCTCGTGGCAATGTCTAGAGACTTGCACCACGCAGATATAGCTCTGAAGAAGGCATAGGTGACCATGGTGACAAGCCAGAGGACGAATGTAGTGATGAAGAATTGAGATGCTGTGCGTGCAAGATTGGCCATGAAGTAAATGATGACGTTGAACAGCACGACCTGTATAAAAACCAGCGGAACATCCACAACCGTCTGCGCAATGGCAAACGCGGCGGGCCGGTAGAACGAGAATGACTTGTGCTTCAACAGAATAGGCTTGGACTCGAAGGCAGCAGTTTGCTCAGCGAGAGCGAGAAGAGCATTGAAGAGTAGCAGGAAGAACAGAGCACCACCGCGAGGGAACGCACCCTCGGCGGTGTCGGATAGATTATAGAAGAGAGAACCGACGATGAGACCCTGGAAGAGAAGACCGCCCCATTTACCAAAGAGGGAGGCCCTATCACCAAACATGACGAGAAACTGGCGATACGTGCAGGCCATAACTTGCTTAAAGAAAGAAATCTCGTAGTTCTTCTTTTTGGTCTTCTCAGACATGTTCTCCGCAATCATCTGGGCTCTCTGGCTAAGCTCAGACTCGAAATCCTTGCAATCCTGCAGGTTTCGTCGGTATATCTCACTGCGGCGGTATGCCTGGTCAAACTCCTCGGCGGAGCGAGGGATACGGTCTTCCCAGCCCTTGCGGACACTGCGCTCGTGGGGGTCTGTCACGGAGGTCAAGAAGTCGGCGGTGGTCCATCGCTCAGGACACTCGAAGCCGAGGTCGGTAAAGTATCGCTTGGCATTCTCTGAAGGGCCAAAGTAGAGACACTTGCCGTTGTCGATGACAAGGACTTTGTCAACAAGGTCGTACAGCTGCTCACCGGCTTGGTATAGAGAGACGGCCGTGGAGACATTGGCCATGTTGGTCATGGCTCGTATGGACTTGACATATTCGATGGCAGTGCTAGCATCGAGGCCCTTACTCGAGTTGTCCCATCCCTGAACGGAGGCGCGGGTGACCATGGCTTCTGCAATACTGACTCGTTTTCTCTCTCCGCCGGACACACCGCGGACGTACTCATTACCAACCTTGGTTCCGAGGGTGTGCTCGATCCAGAACAACTTGGAAGCGACGCGAAGGAATTCCCTGACGTAGTCCTTTCGAGACTCGCCTTCAAGACGGGATTCCTTTCCTGGCGTCCTGGTGCGCAAAGCAAACTCGAGTGTTCTCTTGACCGTCAGTGTCGCGTAGTGGAGATCGTCCTCGGGATTGTAAATGATCTCTCCGCGGAACTTCTTGGCCATGGTTTCAGGATCGGTGCCTCCATATGAGACCTCACCCTCGACGGATTCGAAGCCAGCACGTTGGTTGCAGAAGGCTTTGAGAAAGGTGGTACATCCTGCACCAGGACGGCCGAGGACGAGAAGAAGCTCTCCAGGGCGGACACAACCGTCGAAGTGGCTAATGAGTTCTCGGACGGGTGGTTTGGCGAAAGCAGCTTTGGGTCCTTTGGTGAAGAGAGTGGCGATCTTACGGGGAAGTGAGAGGACAAAGTCGCCCACTGTAGGTTGAAGGGAAGAGCCAAGACCGACACCTCGAACGGTCAAGTCGCGGAAGATGACACCGCTGTGGCGGGTTCGTTCCTCTTCACTCTGCTCCTGACGACGCTTTCCAAAGATTCTGCTCATCAGACGCTCCAGTTCTTCCTTTTCCTCGCCCTCTTCCTCGTCTCCGCCCTCGCCAGTGCTGCTGGCATGTGTGCGACGTCGTGAAAGGACCTGGAAGAGATCCTCTTCTGTACGGACGGAGTTTTTCTTTTTCAGTGGTGGTCTATCTTGAGAGTCATCATTGGTGGTGGTCTTGAGAGGCGCATAATGCGTTTCCTCGGGTTCGGGGGTGTCGCTTGACGAGGAAGAGGGGGAGCTGGCGATGGCAGGACGTTTATCTTGAGCTGTGCTTTCGCGGGGGAGGATGGTGCTGGAGGATGAATTGGTGGATTCAAGGACAGCAGGACGAGAAGTTTGGTGGTTTTGAGGGGGCTGGTATTGCTCGTGCTGGTGCTGTTGGCTTGCGAATGTTCCGTCCAGATTCTGAGATTGCGATTGGGGTTGTTGTTGTTGCGGCTGTGGTTGTGGTTGTGGTTGTGGTTGTGGTTGTGGTAGGGTTTGAGGCTGACTTTGCGACTGAGGCTGAAGAGCTGAGGCTGCAGCACCACCAGCTAAACCAGCTGCAACAGCGGTACCAGTACCAGTACCACCGACTGTGGATGCAGAATGCGTACCAAGACCTGCAGCATCACCGTATCCAGCTTCAAGATGACCGGGAGTAGTGACACCGGGGGTCGGGACACCAGGTGTAACATGCCCGGGAGTGGAATTGTTGATGGAGTAAACGCTGGGCGTCTCTGGGAAACCACCAGGAATATCCTGATCCCTTGGGGTAGGCCTGTCGTCCATCTTTGGCCCTTGAGTTTGTGGGTAAGCGTCTACTCTACACCTGGATCATGGATGAGAAGAGAGAGAAGAAGAACAAGAAGAAAGAAAAAGAGACACGAGGAAAGGTATAAGTTAAGACCTGGATCGAACAAAGAATAGAAAATATGACCGATTTTTCTTTTATTTTCCTTTCTAATCGCTGCTATTCCGTTTGCTAATGTTTCATGTGGGCCATAAACATTATTGCGTGTTATCGATGACGACACTGTCGAGTACCTTAGCTTCTCTTCTACTCACTAGATTTATTGATTATCCCGTATGTCACATTCAACTCAACACTTCACCAGTGCTGACAGCCAACGTCGGCTTTCGGACTTTACCTAAAGTGCGAAACGCATTGTTCCCTTATCAGAAGGACATTTCCGACCTTAATTTATTGTTTATTCGCGCCTATCAAAGGATTCAGTCTCCATCGGTATCCATAAAGTGTGCGAGTGCGAAGTCATGATCGAGCATCGATCGCTGGCTTTGACCTTTGTGGGTCTTACTTCGTCATAGACTTGATTGATGTCATGATGGTGCGAGTTACCCTATATTTCGACTGGGGCACTTTTTCGAGCATTGTTTATACTGTATTGCAGGGTGCATTTTGATCAGCCTATGGTTATGGTGTTTTATTATCATCCGCATGTGATTCATCTTGTTTGATGCTGAAGGGAATTTTCCCAAATGTCAACAATGCTGTTAAATAAATGGTAGGTTGTCATTAGAGACACAGTGCAGACTTGGCCCCCTAATTGTTTTTTTTTTTCACGTTTACCCTCAATCAAACATGTCTCAGGGCGAACGCATTATCAACGGGTCATCAATGTTGGTTTTACCATTCGCCAAGCATTCCCTAATCCATGGCCATGGGCACGACTGGACCCTGAAGATCATTTCTCACATTCTTCGCATCTTCCTCGCATTCGCACCCCAGCATTACATTCCAGGAAGCTAGTTCCCAAAGACTATAACAAAGTGGTCGTGTTAGATTTTCCAGGTGCTTAGAATTCTCCTTCTTAAAAGCCAAGACATTTTCTTTTCTTTCATGTCATGTATGTATAAGCGAGGGAGAGTAAACTCTTAGTTTTCATGTTGTGGAGTTGTTAGACCCTAAAAACCTTGCTATCAAGAAGTCTTAATTCATCAGCTCAATGTTTTGCTGTGTTGTAAACATAACGCGCTGGTTAGAATTGATATTTATATATGTGGTATGTCTAGGGCTCATTCTCAACTATGGGGGTAATTGTACACACAAGTCTGCCTCCCATAGCAACACTAAGTGTTTCACAGGCCACAGTCACAAATATCTCTTCAACTCGGACTCTCAAGAGAGTAGATGCTGGTTCTGACCCAGACCAAAATATAGTTAAGGCCTGACTTGGCCTTTCTGATTTCGATAATAGTAACAAGCATGTCTATCAGATCATCAATCACTTCCTTGGGACATCCTGGATCAAACAATCGATAACATGGTCTAGGACAATCATATCTGTCCACAGCTTACCTACTCATCTACCATCTACCTACCATTCGCCCTCTACCATCCACATCAACAATCAAATCTCCACTCTACGTCCTCCCATCCCTCTCTCCTCAGAATCCTCCCTCCTAGCCCCTCCCCTTTGTTTACTGGCTTCAATGCACCACTCGCCAACAGCGGCGGCTGCATTTCCATATCCTCAAACTTCATCCCCACAGGCTCGATTTCAAAACCCAGCACCAAGAGGGACATGAACCCAACAATCTCAGCAAACGCAAAGTTTCGTCCTGGACAATAGTGTTTACCCCCTCCGAAGGGAACATAAGCTGCTTTGCGTGCGCGCTCAAGGGCGATGGTTTCGGAGGTTCTGGCGTCTTTGGTGGAAGGGCGGAGGAATCGTTCAGGATCGAACTCCTCGGCATCGGAACCCCAGATGCTTTGATCACGGTGGGTGACTCCAGCGGGCAATTGAATATCAAATCCTGCCTGAAGAAAATACGTCTGCCCATCAGCAGCAGTAACTGTTGTGTCTTCCATCACACGCCGCATGCCGACTTGGTGGTTCGTCAAACGCATAGTCTCTTTGTAGCAACTAACAAGAAGAGGCAACTTTTCGTCAAAGTCGGCCAGCTTCAATGTTGCTGTCATTTTACCATCCTCCTCCGACACCTCCGCCGTGCCCTCGACCTCCTTCCTGATCCTAGCCAGAAGCTCAGGCCGTGCAAAGATGTAAAGAAGAAGCCAATAAAATGTAGGGATGGCGTTGAGAGTCGCAACATTCGGCAGAATGCACTCTACAGTCCCAACTTCCGTGTTGGTAAAGTTCTGCTGACGAAGGGCGTTGGCGCGGTTCTTGACAAGCTGAGATGTAGTCGGGTCATTCAGATCATGCTCTTCGTTATAGTATTCCTTGAAAGCCGCCTGGAGCCTCTCTCGTGCCTTGAAGGATTTAGGCATCGTGATGGAGGGGAAGAAGGAAAGGAGGAAGTATGGAATTGATTGTTCAAACAACCTGGGGGGTTTAGTTTCAGCAATTGATTAGAGATTCGAGGTGCTTACCATGCGTCGTCTATGAGGGACAGATCAGAACTGAAAGGATCATGATCGCCATAGAGGGCTTTCGTCGTAGCAATTGTCATAACGTCCCGAGCCCAAAGGAACAGGTTCTCAACCTCTAATCCTCCAGGAATTACTTTTTCCCTTCCATGATTGAACCCATCCACCACCACCTTGTCGTCGGTTACATCCTGCACCTTGTCCGTGATTGTTTTCAGAAACTTGACATTCATCTTGTGCAACATGCCGGCTGCGAAACTGGCGTGAATGGCATCAACAATAGCAGGAAAGACATCGTCTCCCTTCACCTTTTTTGCGAGTCCCTCATCGAGGCCAAATGTCTTTTTGCAGAAGTCGCGGGCGAAGGGACCGAACGACACAGCTTTGGAACGTAAGATGGTTTGTACAAGGTTGGGGTCCCAGACAGAGTAAAGTTTGCCATTGAGCATTGGTAACGTAACGATGGGTTTCGAAGGGTTTGCTTTACTGTTGAGGTTAGGATTTGTTCTACGTTGCAAGGGCTGAAGCGTACTGCATTATCCTATGGTAGTCATTTTGATGGCGAATAATACCGATGATGTGTCCGATGAAGGGGACTGAAGGTTTTATATACGGAGGCTCTTGTGCATTTTTTCTGGGCGTTAAGATCTTAATGAGGAAAGGGATAATTAAAGCACTGGCGATGATGATGGACGCGAGGGTTCCCGAGGGTGTAAAGTTGCCTTGATAGAGATTTGTAGCAACAGAATGAAGAAAAGAAGTGGTGTTGTCGGCCATGATGGTGTGGTCCGACGACTATGAAAAATGCTCTATAGGCTGAATTTGACGTTGATTTGGCAGTAAAAAAGAACGAAAATCCAAGAAGAAACGTTTTGAGCGATGGTGTCTGAGGCGTCTATTTGAACCACGACAAATTCCATCCCTCAGACTGCGCGCGCATCAAGCATCGCAATGCCCCTCATTTCAGCACCTCCGAATATCCCATGTCGTAAGCACTAAATTTCACCCAATTACGGTGATAAATTCAGCTGACGATGGTAGGGATTACAGGCAAGTAGATGCCTTACATCGTGGTACTGTAGCCAGTCGTTGGGGGTTTATCTCTTTGACCCTGGATGCTGACAAGGACGACACGGACGATTGATCAATAGGAATAATGCAATTTGTTACCAAGGTGGTATTTGCGCTGACATTGACGTGTTGAGTGCGACGATATCGAGTTATTTTCTTGCTAAGATTATGTACTTTTACGGCAGATACTGAACAATGCCCCGGGAGTAACTACGGTAGTGATGTTCCGTATAGATGCAGTGCGCATCGAGACTTTTCTACATGGATATCTATTCTCTTGTAGAATACATCTGGTATAGCCGTGACCGAGATAAGAAAGGACGGAACTTAGAAAAAAGCTGCGAATTTATATGCCTCCTAGTAGCTATAACTGGTTCCTGCTTGTACTGGATACTCGATGCCCGGAAACATATCTCCAAGGTGCTCTGTATGCTTCACCAAGTTGTCTGTTGATAATGAAGGAACTAGAGCCTTCATCCTGATTGTGATCAATACTGGAACTTTCTGCTGTTGCTGATTCTTCATCTCGGCACACAGGTGTTCTAGAGAATATATCTTCATAGACCTGCCGGCTACCTTATCTTTTGGATAACTCGTCAAGAGGTATATTGTGATGGCTTCCCAACTTGAAAGTAAGAGGACTGTGGCACCAGCTCATGTCAAGCAAATACCAGGGGTGAGTCTGAAACAACATACTGGACGTCCGTTGCACTACAACAATGCGCAATGATGCATGCTCTACGCCAAACCTCTTGTCTCTATTGTAATGGAAACGCGGGCAGATAACATAATGCGGTAGCCCTGTGTGTGGCAATACCCTAGTGTCGGGGTGAAAAAGCATAGAGGGAGTCGTGCCTGATAATCCCTGACGGGCCGCAACATTTTAGGTAACTAAGACGAAGTAGAATTATAGCCAAGCGACACTTGCGAATATATAAAGCTTGGGTCTAGTATGAAACGTCTCCGGATTGAGTAGCCTATAGGCCTGAAGTGTTACGGCAGGGGGTTTGAGGAATGAGCCCCTTGTTTGTTGTCTTCCTGTAATAGCAAAGCACGCCCGTTATACAGAACATGGATATGTATGTCACGCTTGCTAGAAATGAAGAAGAAATCTCGCTAAGTTTCCAGCCAAGAGACTCACCAATACTGTCAGTGTCCCTGTGTTCAAGTCCCCTGCCGACGATAAGATCAGAGCAAACAATGCTGTCTGGAATACTGGCCAACGAAACATGACATCAGGTGTCTCCGATGCAGTGAGACCAGGCGAATTGTAGGAGAAAACAAGAAAATAAGATATGTCCCACCAGTCGTTGTCACTACAGTTCGTCCTTCATATACTACTACATTTACTAATGTATATGAACTAGGGCTAAGGCTAAGGGTTATTTATGTTAAGTTCTTTTGAGTCTAATAGCTCCGTAGTAAACGGAGGAGCCGTTCACCATCACATACACTGGCGAAGTGAGGTGGACAAGGGGCTTACAGCTCTCGACGAGAGGACAAGAGCAGTACTTGTATATGACAACTCGGCAATGTCGTCTTAATCTGTGGCCTGGTTCGCTGGCACAAAATGCGAGAGTACCTGTTCGAAAAAAGACGCCAAGCTTGTAAAAAAAAAAGATATTAGCAATGTAGAAGAAATAATGACTTATATCTCAACCATGATAAAAATGGTCATGCCATAAGACTCGTTATATACCCAGGCACAAACCCTGAACATACTCCTCATTTCAAGGGTAAAGGATACGCGCATAGCTGGATTGTTGAAAGCTCCCGTTTACATAATTCTCCAACGGCTATTCCCAAGCCCGGTGTAGAGTTATGCAGCCCCTCAGCCAATAAGACATACGACCTTTGTGTACAGACTGTGCATGGCTCATCGTACCACCAATCACCTCGTCCACCAAGTAAATTATGTCTGCATAACTCCTCAAAGCCTGCACAACTCACCCTCCGGAAGACAACGCTGCCGTGTGGGTCCCCCCGGCGCCGGTGCCCCCTTTTTCGAATGATCCTCAGCTTTCTTCTCATTTACACCAACAGAATTGTTGATTTCGGGGTCGAGAATGGACCTGATAGCGGGGCATCATAGACACTTTATATCTGATTCAATCTAAAGAATGCTGCGCGGAGAGAGAAGTGGACGAATAGCATCCACGGAATATCAGTGTGGACACCATCCAGTCGGTCTCGGTTTCGGTTTCGTGACCATCTGTAGACTGGCCTCGCTTCACCCCATGACTTTGATACTGATTTAAATACACCACCAAGCCCAACATTACCTCAAACCCTTTTCTAGTTCTGTCTGCGCCCCTATCAACTCTTTTACTCATAATGGATAAGCAGGATCGGAAAAGTATCCAGTTGGATGATGTTGCTCGCGAGAGTCAACAGACATTAACATCCAAGTGCGAAGTTGCTCAGCTTCCGGTTGACGAGGAGGTTCAGAATACAGAGGATATGACGACCAACGATCCGAATGCAGTGAAGCTAGAGGGCCTTGAGAATCCTCTAAACTGGTCGGCAAGGAAGAAGTGGGGGAACATCGGTGCTCTCTCATTAATGACGCTTTTAACGTAAGTCTTCTTCATATCAACATCACACTAACATATCAAAACACCACCGCTAACATCATCAGTCCTCTCGTATGTTTTCTTGATCATCTCATATAAACCTCAAACCATCTAACAACGCAGGGCTCTTCCATGTTCGCCCCTGGCGTCCCCGACATCATGCAGGAATTCAACAGCACAAACGCCAACCTCGCCACGTTTGTCGTATCCGTCTACGTTCTCGGCTTTGCTTTCGGTCCTCTTCTCGCCGCACCTCTCAGTGAAATCTACGGACGAGCGGGTGTCTACAACTTTGCCAACGTTCTCTTCATCCTCGCTACTGTCGGTACAGCCCTATCAAAGAACATGGGGATGTTGATTGTTTTCCGATTCCTTATGGGATTCACGGGCTCAACTCCTATCACGAACGGAAGCGGAACCATTTCAGACATGTTCCCCGTGGAGGAGAGGGGGAAGGCTATGGCTGTTTGGGCGATGGGACCGTTGTTGGGACCGTGTATCGGACCCTTGGCTGGAGGATACATGGTTGAGGATCTCGGATGGAGATGGGTGTTTTGGGTGATTGCTATCATTGTGAGTATCCGCCATGTTTGAAATCATAGGACTTTGCTAACAATTTTTAGGCTGGCGCTTTTGCCATTCTTTGTTACTTTGCCGCTCCGGAGACATACCCTCCGACTCTCATCGACGCAAAAGTCAAACGTCTCAAGAAGGAGACCGGTAACAACGACTTGTACTCGAGTCTCCGCGATGGTCTCACCACTAAGAAACGATTCGAGCACGCCATCATCCGACCTCTCAAGATGCTGCTTACGCATATCCCCGTTTTACTGATCTCGCTCTATATCGCCGTCGTCTACGGTGTTTTGTACCTCATGTTCAGTACATTCACGTTCGTGTTTGCCCAGCAGTACGGTTTCAGCACTGGTACGGTTGGTTTGTCGTATATCCCTACAGGAGTTGGAATGCTTTTCGGAGTCATGTTGTTTGGTGCTGTGACGGATATCATCATCAAGAAGAAGATTGCACAGAATGGAAAGACGGTGCCTGAGGATCGTTTGCCGGTTTGGTTGACGCTGCCTAATGGAATCCTTATCGTGGGCGCTCTCTTCTGGTATGGATGGTCGTGCGAGGCTCATACCCACTGGATCGTGCCCATGATTGGTGTTGCACTCTTTTGTTTTGGCCTCATGGGTATTATGGTAAGAATGCCTACGGTTCATCTCTGCACGTTTGTACTGACTCTTGCAGATGTGTCTCCAAATCTACCTCATCGACGCATACGCCCAGTACGCTGCCTCTGTCGTCGCAGCCGTTACCGTTCTCCGATCCATCCTCGGTGCCATGCTTCCACTAGCAGGTTTATCCATGTACAACGACCTGGGTCTTGGATGGGGAAATAGCATTCTGGCATTCCTGGCACTAGTTCTCGTGCCGGTGCCTGTTTTGTTCAGATTCTACGGAGCGAAGATTCGTGCCAAATGTCCTGACAACTTGGGGTGAGCATAGATATCTGTTAGAGGAGGGTTGGTTGTGATCGCATACCACATATACACATATACACATATACACATATACACATATACACTGATAGAACATATCAGGATTATCATTCTATAGACTATGTAATACAAAGACAAGCTTTATTTCATTTCGGTACATTTGGCTTGAGAACCCTTGCGTCCATTACCGAGCGTCACTTTATTTCGTCATCTGACTGACTATCAAGCACTCGATCATCACATCGGTCACATCCCCACAACGGACAAAGGGGCCATAATATAACGCCCGCACTTAACCCCGTCGTCCCCCGTTCTCGAAACGAGTAAGATCTGTCAATCAATTAAAGAGACTGGCCGTCGACATAAACTATAAACAAGGTCTATCCAACATTATAAGCCATCAGTCATTTGCCAAGTCCTGTACTATAAGCGACGATCATTGGACGATGATAAGAAGCGATGTTGCAAGCCTCATTAAATTGATCGTCACTCTCGTGAAGATACATGGGTCCAAGAAGCGACTACAAGGATATGCCACGTTTTTTCTTTTCTTTTTCTCCCTTTCCCTCTCTTTTTTTTGCAATCCATCATTTTGGCCTGTCCGTGAGTTTGAGCCTCTGTGGGAACGTTTTATTGCCGAGGCCCTTTTGTGGACAGGGGGCGTGACTTTGGATGTAACCTCAACGGTCTCTCCTGAAGATCGCTGTCAGAATTTTACACGGAGGCTCTTCTTTTCGCTGTGTGTGATAGGGGATGGATGGTAAGAAGAGGGTAGTCTGGTATAGGCTTAGTATGTTTAGATACCTACATGGAACGAGTTTTGGGTTGTGACACACACGAGTCACGTCGACGTCGATGTTAGAGAGGAATATAAAACAATGTGGTTTCGATGCGACAGTACACTGTTACTCTGCATCACGTTATTTCATCTTGGAGTGGAACCCTGAACTTAATGCCCCCCTGTGTGATCTTCACTCTAGGCTCATCATATGTTGTCATGCGGGTGACCGGGATGCCGTTAATATTCCGAATAGATTGGTTTCGGAACCCATCTGGTCGGGTGGTTCCATACTGTGAGAGAGAGCGAGTGAAGATCTTAGCGAACTTGAGATATCTCTCCAAAAGAACGAGAGGAGGAGAATGGCCGTATTAAGACTCCGTAGCCCCAGTTTGTGGTGGGCATGAAATTCTGTTCTTTTCCCTCTTGAAAAGTGGTTTCATCTTTTTTTCTTCTTCTTTTCTTGTTAATCACAGCATCTTGCGCCTGTCACACTGCGGCTACCTTTCTCTTTTGTGCTTTTTTCTTCTTGTATCTGCTTTATTTCTCCTCGGACTTCCAACTTGCAATGTCGTTCCCTGGTGCCGCCCCGCCCCCGGACGGTGTTATCGCAGACGTGGATAATCCTACAGATGTTTTACAGACGGTGAATTATGTCACACAAGCGTTGACCATGCTTTTTGTTACGAGTTTTGTTGCGGTGCGGTATTATGCAAAGAGGAAAGTGTTGGGCGGAGGGTGGACGTGGGATGATTGTGAGTGAAGCATACACTTTTATTATCTGGATGAGCGAATGCTGACTTGGTAGATGCTACTTATACTTCATATGTATGTCTGTCGAGACATGTTATTGATGAAGCTGACAACACCAGGTTTTAATGATGGGATATTGTGTCACGGCATGTTTCGGTATGTTATCATCCCGTACCTCTTAACAATGACTGACAGTTTATAGCCGCATACTATGGTGGAGGATTAAATCAATGGGATGTTCGAAAAGACCATATCCAGCATTTCTTCAAGGTACTTCTACACAACACTCTTGTCAACCATCCCTAACACATCCAGGCCGGTTACGCTGCCACCATCTTCTACGCCCCCATGGCTTTAACCGTCAAACTTGCCCTCCTCTTCATCATCATCCGCGTGTTCGGGTCCGTCCACAAAAAGACCCTAATCGGCGTTTATGTCTTCATCACCATGCTCGTCCTATACTACATCTCTGGCGTCTTTGTCAAGATCTTTATCTGCTGGCCTATCAGCGCCTACTGGAAGGGGGAGACGGAGAAATGTTTGGATCAGAGCGCCATCATCACTGCCGATGCCATCATCAGTGCGATCAGTGATTTGGTGATTCTGCTTTTGCCGACTCCCTTGACCTGGTCGCTGCAGGTTTCCGTCAAGAAGAGACTGCGTGTTATCGGTATTCTGTGCGCGGGAGGCATTGCTACTGCGTTCAGTATCTACAGACTGGCCATGATTCTCGTCGATGGCAAATCTTCAAACCAGACTATTGTCTTTACTAAAGTCATCCTATCCGGGTATGTCAGACGATTATAATACTAGGTCATTGCTAACTTTTGTAGCAACGCCGAGGTTGGTATCGGTTTAATATGCGCCTGTCTCCCCAGCATCACTGCCCTCATCGTCCGTCGCGACAAGTCATCATCATACTATCGAAGTTACGGCAACAACAGTCGTCCGATGAACGCCGCCGAATTGGGGCGAGGCGAGATTATGCTTACTCGTTCATTCCAAGTCGATAACCATGAATCGACAGGCAAACAACCAAACCTCTTTTCTTGGTCAGAACATGACCAGGAAGGCTTGACATCCAACGTTCAAGCGAATCCCCAGAGCGGATACAGTGGACGGAGGTCTGCGTCAACAGATTGATGGGGGCAATGAGTTACGGCTAGTTGGACTGGAGGATTAATATTAATGACGCTGCATTCCATGGGTAACAGAAAATACCTGAATGGTCGCAGTATATCACCACAATTAAAAAGATTATAGATGAATAATATATTTTCTACATGTTACGAATGAACCAGAACTTTCCTGGGCTTTGTCAACATGTAATATCTCTACAATACAATCAATTTAGTCGACCTGACTGCGAGGCTAGGGAAGTAAGTCTTTGTTCTCGCCTTCGTGGAGTTGTTCCCAGGCAAGTTTTATTACCTCCGTTTCATCCACAAATTTTATCTTTGGATGTGTGGAATTCAGGAGTTTCTTACGACGCCTTAGCTTCTCCATCCTGTCATCATACAAACACTCCATCCATATGTCGATTCCCTGACCACACCTCCTAGGGTTGAACTCCCACTCGGGAAGAGGTGGTTTGTCGTCGCGCTTGGAGTTTAGAGACCGTCTTGCTGACCATTCTGTGCTGTTCCACTCCTCAAACGTCACTTCTGGGTTCAATCTAAGACTGAGATTGAAGTCTTGATCAGTCACCTTTTTTTCACTTTCTTTTCCATCCCAGCAATGTCGTTGGAAGCATTTACGACATTGTCTGGGTAATTTAATGCCAGTGCGCTCAAGACTGCCTTTGATGACAGCACAAGCCAAGCAAGCCGGCCACTCTGAGTCAACAGCACCGTTGCCGTAGGTGGCGAGCGCAAAAGCGTTATCAACAGTCAAGTTGACCTGGTTTTCGGTAAAGGAGGACTGAAAAAATGTAAAGTTGGTGTAACCTGACCAGGGGGAGTTGGGGAGGTATAGGACAAGGGGGGTGTTTTGAGGTGCGTCGCAGCCGAAGAAAGTGGGTTGACGGGTGATATTTCGGGTCACCATTGTTTCAACGGTGGGGATTTTCGGAAAGGGGATGTCTCCTTGCGACGCTGCAAGGGCAGTGTCTACATGTGTTAGGTGAGGAGTGGCAAAGATGTGCGTGAGCCTTACTGATGAGATTTGTTCCATTGACCCAGTTATTCGGGGCGTCCGATGAGGCTTCGTAGACAATGATGAAGTCTACTTTACGGTCGGGAATGATGAGAGGACGGATTGGGTTTGTTTCACCGGTGAGACTACCATCAAGCTGGGGTTGTTAGAATATTCCATGAAGATGGTTACAGACATACCAGAAGTAGTTCCGACACTCCTTTCATGGCATCGTTGTAGCCCTCGAAGGGGTTCGGGACCGTAGCCCAAAGGGACTCGTTAAAAGTCAGGTCAAAGCTAGATGCCGTCTCATTGACGAGCTGGACCAATGGGTTTTCTTCCTGCTCAGGCGGAATAGGAATATCCTGTCCAGAACTCTGACGGGAGAGAAGGCTCCTCTTGGCAAAAATGGGAATGTTGTAAAAGGCATCAATGAACCACGCCGTGAACGCATTCGTGGTTATTCCCTGCACGAAAGTGAACTTGTCAAATCCCTCAACACATCTGTTCCTATTCTGAGGAGTACCCTTTAACATGGACGTTCCGAGGTACTTGGTGGGCATAAATGCTTGGATCCTGCCGCCGAGCCAGCTGCCGAATTCAAAAGGCGTGATTTCATAAGAGGTCAAATTGAAGCCGTTCGTTTGGTTGTTCCCGGGATACATAAGGCCGCCAATCTCGGGGGACTCTCCGGGGATGACTTCGGAGAATACCATGATGGGCATTGGGGCAGTGCCTTGGCTGAATGCTGTTGAAGAGGCGAGGTCGGAATAGTTTGCAAAGACCCAGTCTTTGGGAAGCCATGATGACCAGAATTGACCAAAGACATCGGCAACAGAGACGGGGAGGCCCTTTTCTGCTTTTACGGCAGTATTTTCGAAGATCTTTTCATAGTATTCCGTTGGGTTTCCAGGTCCTGTAGTGTAATCTATTGAAAAGTCGATGGTCTTTTGGATCTCTTCTACGGTGGTAAAGTTCGTAGCGGCGCTGATGATATTAGACACGAAGGTAAAGAAGATCTCGGGGACTTACATGATACCGACGGTGATGGCACCACCTCCACTAAGGCCTGTAATGTACGAGAGTATCTGGGTGAGACCTCCCGCACGGGCTTTCACCGCTGGTGGATATCGAGCGTCAAATGCTTGCCAGATACCCAAACCACCAAGACCCGATTGGGTGCCCCCTCCGGAGATGGAGAGGCCTACAATTGGGGCGGTACTGGTATTGAGTTTGTTGATGTACTTTTTCACGTCAAAGTCTTGAATATCTGCGAGTGATAGATAATCTGACAGGTCTCGAAGGATATTCTCCCCACGGATATCCCTCCACGATTGTTCGGTATCGGAAAGGCCCTGGATGTGTTAGTTTGGAGAAGAGAGGGAATTGTTAGATTCACGTACTCCGCATGCGTTTCTGATTCTGACATTATCTGGACATTTGGTAAACTGCGGAGCGTAGGTCTCCCGGTTGAAGATGGCCGAAGTGTAGGAATAGGAATCGGAATCGGAATTGGGCTCAGAGTCGTACTTGGTTGAGGGTGGGTCACGCTGAGCAATACAGGGGCTGATGAAGACAAGGATAGAGATTAAAAAGACGCGAAGATTGATTAGAAGCTCCATGGTTTGAGTGTTGACATGGAGTAGATGAAATGTCGATGTTGCGTTACCTGTCAGGGTTGTGGTTTTGTGAAAGCTGTGGCTGTTGGTAGAGAGGGCAGGGCTATACGTTATATATACAAGAGCTGCAACAAGGTTTTCGGCGTTTTCCAGCGTTTCTGGAAAGTTTCGAGATTAACATATGTGTAAACTGGTATGAATGGCTTGGTGAAGCTTCTGGATCTACATGAGGATGAAAGTCAAACGTCTATCTACGGTTTGGCGATTGGATCTTGTTCTGCTACATTAATAAAAGTTATTCTATTCTCCTCTTCTGGACAAAGAGTATAAGTTGCCAGGCTTGGTCTGTGTTATCGATATGATGAGTATTAACAAATAGCATTTTACAAGCCATGAACAAAGGCTTTAGGCAGTGATTTAGTCAGACATAATAGAACAGATGGGGATCGGGCTCTGAAACTGAACTGCTGCATCATTTGCCTCGCAAAAAGAGAATACTAGGGAAGATTTCTCAGTATTTCAAGTGAGATTTAGTCGAAATTATCATTGTTGGATCATTCTCAAATGTCAGTCGTGACAGCGACGACTATGTAACGACCTCAAATTGCAGTCGTTACCAGGGCGAAAAAAAAAAAAAAAAAGAAAGCAGCTCAAGCTACCCTAGACCATCTCTCTGCAGCAAGGCCTAATCTTGTGCCGAGGTAGACCCACACCGGACTCCGTCGAAAGCCTCGGACAATCATAACAAGCAGCTGATTTGACCAACTCGTCCTCTCACTGCTACCGTTACATCTCCCCTTTATCAACAAAACTCACTGGCAAACTCAATTCATCAAAGACCACATTGTCTGCATCAAGTCACCGAACCCTAAAATGTCGGTCCCTCTAGCGGAATTGCTCGCCGTTGAGCAAGTCTCGGAAAATGAATACGTCTCCAAGCATCTTCCCATCCGTATGGGCAATTATCAACCCATCGCCTATGGAGGATGCACCACAGGTCTCGCTGTGAATTCGGCCTGCGCAACTGTCCCCGCAAACATGTCGCTCTATTCTGTCCTCGGCCACTTTCACGGTCCTGCGTCTACGGAGAGGAAGCTTCACTGTAGCGTCACACGGACCAGGGATACTCGATCTTTTGCAACGCGTCGGGTCCAGGTTAAGCAGGAGCAGCCAGACGGAAAGACGAGGATCTGCATGGAGTTGGTAGCCGATTTTCACGCAAAGGAACCATCAATCCCGGCCTTTGAGTATTCTACATCTCCCAGAAACACCTGGCCCAAACCTCATGACTGTCTTGATATGGATGAGACCGTTGAAAAGCTCACCTCCAGAGGAGAGGTCACAGAGGGACAAGGCAAAATGTTCAAAACGGCGTTCCTGGCGTCGAACGAATTGTTCGAGACGCGGTATTGTCCCAATGGTGTCTCCGGGCAGAATTTGTCTGGGGCGGCAAAGGGCGTAGTCACAACTCAAGATAAGTTGCTCTTGACGGATAAGACCTCTGCCGAATGGCAACGAGTCCGACACCCTCTCAAGACCACCAACGACAACATGGCTGCTCTCGGGTTCCTCATGGACGGTGGCCTTTCCTTTGTGCCTCTGTCGCACAACCACATGTGGCTCGACGAAGTTAGCGCTTGCTCAACGCTAGACTTTGCGCTCAGAATCTTTACTCCGGATGTGAATCTCGAGGAGTGGCATTTGAAGGAGAGAGACACCTCCAGAGGAGGAAGTGGAAGGACTTTTTCGGAGGGCAGGTTATGGGACGACAAGGGGAACCTGGTGGCTAGTGCCAGCCAGCAGTCTATCATGAGGCCAAAGAAGGATGCAAAGTTGTAAGAGTTTGGATAGAGGTGTTGATTGTAAGAATTGGTATGGGTTAGAAGTAAGATATTCGAGGACACGCGAATGTGGGCGAAGAGATGACATTACACAACCATGTTGAGAACACATAGAGATATAAAGCAGCGAGGGAGCGGTTGATCTACATAGATGTTGTTGAGTCTAAGGGTAACATCATCTTCATCCATCATAATTATTGCATATGTAATTTGACACAACTACATCTCATCCCACTCTCACTAAGCCGAGATGGACAAGCGTCACACATAAACTCCACCCCCGCATCTCGGAACTGATTCCGCCGAAACCCTCCATCGAGTCGAGCCAAGCCTGACACATCAGGACCATAAGCAGCTTCGGCAGAGGGAGGTTAGCAGCGGGGGGATGATGTGGTCGTGTTTTGGGTGTCGCTTGACATGACATAAGTACGGGCCGTCGCTGGGCTGTCGTCGGGGGCACCTTTTCTGTACCTCGTCAGGTTGAAAATCGATCGAAAGATAATTGCAAAATAGCAGGAAAATCATCATGGCTGACTATACTCTTCACTCTTACTTTCGATCTTCCTGCTCTGCTCGTATTCGCATTGCTCTCAACGCAAAAGGCATTCCTTACGATATCGTTACAGTTAACCTCCTCAAAAATGAACATCTCTCCGATGACCACAAGTCACTCAACCCGTCTGCTTCTGTCCCTGTTTTGGAATGCAAGTCTGGCGAAAAGCCCTTCAAGATAAGCCAATCAGTCGCCGCTCTGGAGTATCTTGAGGAGAAGCACCCCGATACACCACTTCTCCCACCATTGTCGAACCCTGAAGCCCGTGCTACAGTCCGCGTTCTCGTCAATGTCGTCGCATCGGATATTCAACCCGTTACGAACCTTCGCATCATGCGTCGTGTAAGAGAGATGGGCGGAAATGCAGAGGAATGGAACAAGCAGTTGATGACGGATGGGTTTAGAGTGTATGAGAGCGTGGTCGCAAAATCAGCTGGGAAATACTCCGTTGGTGATCAGTTGACCCTGGCGGATGTGTGTTTTGTTCCCGCATATTGGAATGCGGAGAGGTTTGGTGTTGACCTTGATGAGTTCCCTACGATCAAGAAGATTGCGGAGAATCTGAAGAAAAATGAGGCAGTGGTGAAGGCACACTGGAAGAATCAACCAGACACTCCAAAAGAGTTGAGAGACGAATAGTGTAGATAATAAGAAGATCAAACTGCACGCAAAATTAAAAAAAAAAGAAAATCGAGTCATTGAATGAACTGTTCTCATAAAACCCTTTCCAGACTTTTCATAGCATGCGATCTATTCTAGCCAGCTTAAAACAGCGAAAGTGGTGCCTCAACCTTTCCAGAAACCTCTCCAAAGCCCACAACATTATCGCCACTTCCGAACGACCCCCTGATCACCAGAGTGTCACCGTCCTGGAGAAACTTCCTCTCTTCCCCAGCCTCCAATTTCAAAGGCTCCTTGCCTCCCTTGGTCTGCTCGAGAATACTTCCTTCAGTGCCAGGCTCAGAACCGGAGATTGTGCCAGAGCCGAAAAGATCACCGGGACGGAGGTTGCAACCCGTGATGGTGTGGTGGGCGATCATCTGGGGCCAGGACCAGAGGAGATTGCGGGAGTTGGTTTTGCTGATGGTGGTTTTGTTGCCGGCGGCGGCTGGTGGTGTTAGTAAGAATATAGAAAAATACAACTGGAGGTAACTTACTGATCAGATCAACCTCAAGATCAATACCGAGAACATTATCCTTCTTCTTCTCTCGAAGATAGGGGAGCAGCTCATTATCATTCTCCAGACCAGGTCCCTTGGACTCCTCAAGGGCATCGGGCAGAACAACCCAGGGACTAATGCTGGTGCCCAGATTCTTGGCCGTGAAGGGTCCAAGGGGAACATACTCCCAGGCCTGGATATCTCTGGCACTCCAATCGTTCATGAGAACGTATCCGAAAATGTGATCCTCGGCCTGGTCAACCGGGACAGGCTCACCAAGCTTGTTCTCGCGGCAGATGAACATGCCCATCTCGAGCTCGAGATCAAGCTTCTCGCAGGGAATCAGCTCGGGGTTCTTGTTTCCAGGACGGAGAATCTGGCCCCAGGGTCGTCGGATGGGTGTGCCGGAGGGAACAACACTGCTGGCTCGACCGTGGTACGCGACGGGCAGATGTGTGTAGTTTGGCTGAAGAGCATTTGCGGGGCCGCGGAAGAGGCATCCCACGTTATAAGCGTGGTTCTTGCCGGCGTAGAAATCGGTGTAGTCGCCGATGGTGAGGGGCATGTGATTCTTGACATCCCCGGCCTTGAGAACAGAAGCCTCACGAAGCTTGTCATTGTTCTTCAAAACATCCCCAAGCTTGGTATCAGAAGAGAGAACATCTCGCAGGAAAGATCTCACAGCTCGATGAAAGGGACGACCGAGAGCGGCGAAAGCATTAAGCGACGTTGACGAAAAGACGTCAATGTTGTTCTGGATCTCAGAAGAGGAAGAGAAGCCACCCCCGCTTGCGAAAGCACTCAGATCCAAGACATGATCGCCAATAATGGTGGCAGGTCTAGGCGTGGAGTTTGCGGACGTAGAGATGACGCCAAAGGGGATGTTGGCGAGGGAAAAGTGTGAGCCTGAGGGGATGGGTAACCAAGACATGATTGAGAGCTGACGGTAAATGTTTTAACCAGAATTAAAAAAATGGAAGTTCGGGTTGGAAGTAAAGATATTTTGTATCAGCTCATCACTTTATTCAAGCCGTCAGAAGCCGAAACATGCGGAGGCGGGGCCGGGGTTCGGAATGACGTGGGTAAAGGACTCCCCGGGGAAGGGCGGAAAGGAGCCGCTTTGGGTTGTTTTTAATGCCAGGCCGACGCCGTGGGTTTCCGTTTTTGTTCATTTTTGCGCGCTCATTTGATATCGATAAGTATTTGGTGTCTGCTTGTATAAAAAATCAATGGTTTTCTTTGTGTGAGGGTTGTATTAGTAATGTTTGGCGGAATCGGTGGATATGTCGGCTTGTGAGATGCGGAATGCAGTGCTTAATAATGGTGATAGATTGATAGTGAGGGGGATATTGTCAAGCTTGTCGCTGTGACAGAGGTCGGTAGGTGGGGAACTGTGAAGGATATCTTCCTGCAGTTGTCAAGATAGCTTGAATTTATTCTATTCATGTTCTTCTACTTTGTATGATGGTTGATGCTCTATTTCTTCCCATATGTTCTATACTATACATATTGACACTTCCAAACCCCTTGCTTTTTGGTTCGTTCTTGTATATGTCCTTTTCATAAATACCAAACTTTTATGTGCCGAATATCAAAACACATCTATCTGAATCATCGCTTCCAGGTCTTGCTGAACCGAGCAATCAATAAAACAAGTACACCTCCCATCAAAGCAGCACAAGCCGCTACCATCGTTAGCCTTATTCAAAACAGGGACTGATTCACTTACAGACTGTAAACGCCCATCCTACCCCAGCACCGTCAATCATAGGCACTACACCACCAACACTACCAGCTGCGAAGCTGTACTGCACAACATACTTGCCGCTAATAACAGCTGTTCTGTACACAGGACGGGCCTCTGCTGAAATTAGTATCAATCATAAGTAAGCAGGGTAGAGTAAACGGACCAGCTGAGTATGTGTTGAGTCCACTAAAAGAAGCCATGAGTCCAAAACCTTGAATAAACGAGCTCACGATAGGTAGCGCCATTCCTCCAACTTCCTGGTCAACACTCCAGCCATAGAGCAGCGTACCGAGAGGAAGTATAATCAATATGGCTGGGAGACTGCTATTTAGTCTATCCTCTGGCAGTCGTTGACCGTTCCGTTTTCGCAGGTATCGCTTGACTGTCATATCGGACACTTTGCCACCGATGGTGCTCCCAATTAGAAAGCCAGCACCTGGGGCGAGGTAAAATAGACCGCTCGATAGGGGAGATGTTAAATTGAATCGAGGGTTGATGACTCGTCGGACGGAACTCAGTAATCCGTACTGGTTGAAAGACAGGAGACCGCACGTGAGGTTCTGTAGAGGTTAGTGTATGTCTGCATAGATGCATCGTCAACACATACAGCCAGTAGAATCCTCGGATAGGTGAACTGCACGAAAACATGCATGGGGTTAAATGCTCTAAGAATCTCCCTGGTGCCCCTTGGAGGTGTCGATTCGACAATCTTTGCATTTCCAACTTCACTGGCTCGAGGGACGAACAGAAAGGCAAGGATAAGCCCAAACAGGGCCATACCAGCTTCAACGCCGTATATCACACGCCAGCTGGTATATGTCGCGATAATACTTCCGATCAAGGGTGCTGAAAAGTCAATATCCGCAGGCTGGAGGAAGAGTAAAACGACATACCGATTGTGTTGGCACTGACGCAGCTTCCAAGAAAGAAACCAACAGCCGTCCCGCGGACCACCTGTGAACGTCAGCGTGAAATCAAGCGTTTGCGCAGGTTTGATTACTGGTTCAAAAATATCAGCTAAGATCGTCTGTCCCGCTACCAAAAAGAACGGTCCCGTATTCCCCCCAATTATCCAAAACGTCGCAAAGCATGACAATGTAGGCGACAAAGCACATCCGATAGAGCACGCAATCAAGACGACATTCGCAACAAGATATGCCGTTCGACGTCCAATCACTGTACTTATCGGGAGCCATATCAACCCCGACAATGCCATCGACACGAACACGCCTGCATTGGCTGTGTTGATGCTGGACAAGTCGACCTTCAAGTCCGAGGCTACCTCGATGGTCGCAGGCATGATTGCTGTTCCCCAGAATGTCATGGGGAGGGGCATCCAACATACGACGAAGAGGATAACCCATTTGCGCCATGAGGGGATCTCGGCGGCGGCATCGTCGATGGCGGGAGGGGGAGCTGGATTAGAAGGGTTGGAGGAGGCTAAGCCTTGTTCTGTTTTTCCAGACATGACGGGGTAGTAAACGAGTGTAAAATCCAATCATTAAAACACATCAAACAGAGTGAATGCACGAAGCGGTGATTATTGTATTTCTCCGGGTAGATTGCTACACACCATCCTCATATACACCACGAAACGATCAGAAAATTCGAATCCTTCACGAATACAGTGGACCCCGAAATGATCTGTCGATGCGATACCGGGTTATTCAATTGCTCATCATGATTGAAATGAGGAAATCTTCGGCGAACAGTACTGGATGCCGCTCAACGACTGGGGTGTAGCCGAGGCTAGTCGGGGACAAGAACTAGTTTCGCCGAATCAACCAGTCAAGAAATGCCTGACTCATCAACGGCGCGAGTGAGAAATTTGCCGGTCTAACGAGTCCGACTTTTTCGCATTCTTTACCATGACAAATTCTCGATTCGAGTGAGGGCTGGTTGTCTCTTATTCACCGGCATATCAGGGCGTGTACCCGCCGTTATCTTGCTAGACATCTTCTGGGTGATCGTTCAGCCAAGGATGACGAGCCACTCTAGTCCTGGTTCGGCCGTGACGTCGGACCTAGAAGCGAGGGATCAACAGGTTGTTTATGCTACACCGTCGAGCAGTCGAGGGCCACAGCGCAAAACGAAATCAATTGCGTGAGTTACACAGCGTTTTGGACCAAGAGAGGGGAAAAAAAAAAAAAAAAAAAAAATCGATGAAACTGATGAATTTGTAGTTGTCGAAGATGCCATTCTCGAAAAGTAAAGTGCTCAGGTGGACAACCATGTGAGAATTGTCGTCAGGCGAGTAAAGGGGCAGAATGCTCGTATCCTCGAAAGAGTAGAGTTGTCAAAGTCAGTCAACAGTATGTATACTCAATAAGACTAAAAGAAAAAAAAATAATTATTGAAATGAATACTGACGGTATAGATATATCGATGACTTGATTGCGGAAAATAAAAAACTTCGAGAAGCCAATGAGAAACAAGGACCAAAACAAGACATCTCAGACACCTCAGTGGCAGATGTTCAGCCCAATGCGCCAACTCTTCCGGTTCCCTCTCTAGATGCATATCCATGGTTCCTAAACATGAACGTCCCTCATACACCCGTTCTCATCAGTGAAGCCTCCGATGCCGCCTTCGCAACCCGTTTCCGCCAGGCCATCTCCAACACTCGTCTCAGTCACATCCCCCGTGTTAACTACGCCACCGACGAACGCCTTCTCTTCCTGTCCGACGTGGACACTCCTTTCCCTATCCCCTCTCGCGCGAGACTGCTCGTGAACGTCGCGCTGAAACACATCGGACGGTGCTACCATATTGTGAGGAAGAGTCAGATTCTGGAAGGCCTGGAGCAGTTTCTGCAGAATCAGGAGTCGACAGATTCGTTGCTGAAGAGTAAGCTGTGGGCACTGCTGGCGATAGGTGAGATGTACTCAACGAGGGTGCCGGGGGATAAAGAGGATTTCCCAGGGATGGCTTACTTTGCGAGAGCGACGAGGGTGCTAAGGATTGTGAGCGAGAGGCCGAGGATAGACACTATTGAGATCAGACTCTTACTTGTAAGTCATCTCACCTCAGTACATCATCAGCCAGTGCGACGACGACTAACACAGAAAGTCCTTTTACTGCCTGGCTCTAAACCGTCGATATACAGCCTACGCTTTAGCAGGCTCATCAGTCCGCCTCTCCGTCGTCATGGGTCTCCATCTCAACGTCCCCGAAACCCAACTCCGCGACGCCGCCGCACGAGAACACCGCGTGCGCGTCTGGTGGACAGCATACTGCTTCGACCGCATGTCAGCATCCCGACTCGGCCACCCGACAGCGATCCAAAACGACTATATCGAAGTCGACCTCCCGTCCGAACCTGTTCTCGAAACTGCTTCAGATGACTTTTCGGATCCGGCGTATCTGGTGGCCATGGTGGGACTTGCGCGGTTGTCGGCGAATATGGCCCATTCCATCTATACGAGAAAACCCCAGCCAAAGACTCTGTCGCAGAGGGTGCAGGAGTCGTTGAAGGATCTTCGGACGTGGGTGGAGGAGTTGCCGCCGCATTTGCATATTGACGCAATGGGGGCTCTGGAAACCAGCGCAAAGGCATTACCTTTGCATCTTTACTTTAACCAGGTAAGGGCGGTCTGTGGCAAGCGAAGTTGATTGGGTTATGTTGACATGTGCAGTGTGCAATAACCGCTACGCGACCTATCCTTCTGCATGTTCTCCGAACTCACGTCACAGCGTGGGCTACCGAAGCTAGAACCGAACCTCAAGTGCCAGCCACTGCCGTCGCACTCTCTGAAGCATGTGTACGCTGTGCCCGGCACTCGTGTCGCCTTCTCATCGAGTGCTGGATTGATGGATCTTTCGCTACGTTTGATTATTACTACACGCAGTACCTCTTCTCGGCTGCCACGGTCCTCGCCATATCCAGCCTCCTCGACGGAAAGGAGAGTCGAAGCGACAACGAGCAGTTCGAATCCGCTGTGCAATTCCTGGCTCAACTGAAGCAGACGGGGAATTTTGCAGCGAAGGAGTATTGCCAGCATATTGATGCTATGAGAGCTACAATGGCGGAGCTGCAGGCAAGAAGGAAAGAGGTTCCCCTTTATTCGACGACAGGGTTGATATCCGCACCGGCGTTGGAAGGAATCGACGTGGGTGCATTTGCTGGACCGAATGCAACAGCCGGGATGGCTTTATCTGAACCTTCGCTGCAGGAGTTACTGTCGCAGCCGGTACTGGATTTGCAGTTCATCGATGCGTCCATGTATCATGATGGATGTCAGGGGTTATACTGGCCGGATATAACGCCAGAGAGTTGGACGAATGCATGGACGCCGCCTTGAGGGGCACGAGTTTGCGGACTCCGCCGATATGAATTCTGGTATGACTAGCATCTCGTGTCTAGTGGTGAGGGCAACGAAAAGTCTACCCGATTCCTTGGGTCGGGTCAAGTCAAATCAAACTATGGTCTAGTGTCGTACTACCTCAACAGACTGGCCCTCCCCTGCTATTGACCATGACCAGGGATGAACCTGATCCATCTGTGAATAAGAACCACACCATATCCGTGGGAAGTCCGTGGGGAAAAATATTCTGATGAGTTCCGTCAGCTGTTTCCCATCCTCAGTGAAGAGATAGCTTTCGAGCCACTTTCACAAACAGTCTAACCTCGACGAGCAATTCTTGACCTACCATCTTTCCCATAACTTGTTCTCTTGCTCGTCTTCAGAACGCCAAGACACGACTTATTCTCCTAGACACTGCTATGTGGATCAGAGGGATTTTCATGAACCCCTGGCGTGTCAACTCCGAAGGTGACATCTGGCAAGGGTCCAATCCTGACCGGAGGTATTGACGGGGACCACAACGGGTAGAGGGAATCAAAAGGGGGGAAAAAGAAAAAAGAAAAAGAAAAAAAAAAAACAAATTATGCGATGTGATATGCTATGTTTCTCGCATGTTTCCTTCCATGCTGTCTCGTGCACTTCGGAGCATTCATCTGATTCTCAGCAAGCATCCTTTTTATCTGATCTAACCAACCCATCGGCCACTCCGACACCCATCACCGCAGGGTTAACCTCCCTTTTATCTGATGTTTTCTTCCCTTAACCAACGAAGGATCCTCCTCCTCGGACGAATTGCCACTGTCGGCCAAATAGGCAACAAGATAAAAAGTTTTATAGATACAAGGATCCGAATCCTTAAAACACGCGACCTTTTCCTTTTTATCTTATCAATCTGGTCTAGTACCGGAGACTTGTCCATACCCATACCCACTCGTCCCACTACTAAAATCAACCATAACGCATGGTGGATGTCACGGTGATGAGGTCCAATGAGTGAAGGGTTGCCAAGGATCGTTGTTTGTCGAGGTGTTGGCTTGCGTATAAATACAACGGTTACATCGAATCCCTCCATTTGGATGCGTTCTTTTGTCTGCCACTCCTTTCTTTTTCTTGTCCATACAACTGCGAAAAATGGCCGTGCAAGATATAGAGACGACGCAGAAATCTCCCGAAGAGATTATCGACGATGAGAAAGCCAACGCGGACAACACGTCCATCGAGGATACGTCTAGCACGGGTGGTTTAGCTGGTATCGAAAAGATCCAGGCCATCACGCAGACATGGACAAAGCCATGGCTCATCGCAGCCTACATCTTGTGAGTTCCTCGTTAGACCTCTGTTACACCTTTCACTGACCGTTTAGAATTTGGGTCGTCTTCTTCACAGACTCCCTCCAGCAGCAGATCTCCAACTCCCTCCTCCCTTACGTTGTTAGTAACTTTGGTTTCCACGGACTCATGTCCGCGACTGGAATTGTGTCCAACCTCGTCGCTGGAGTCAGTAAACTGCCCCTTGCGCGAATAATCGACACAGTCGGTCGAGTGCAAGGTCTCTTGATCATGCTATTCTGCGTTGTTATCTGTCCGTTAAACATCCCCCCTTTTCTCGTTACTGAAAGATCTACCTACTGACCTTATCCAGCACTGATTCTCATGGCCGTCTGTCAAAACGTCGAAACCTACGCTGCTGCCCAAGTCTTCTTCTGGACCGGCATGAATGGTATTGGATACGTCCTCAACGTTTTCATGGCCGATACCACGACTCTCAAGAACCGCATGATTCTCTTCGGATTCACGTCGACGCCCTACATCTCCAACACGTTCGCTGGCCCGTCTGCTGCCCAGGCCTTTCTCGACGGCAGCACATGGCGATGGGGTTATGGAGCCTTCACAATCATCATTCCGGTTATAATCTCTCCCTTGATCGCCATTTTTACCATCCAAATGCGTCGAGCCAAGAAACAGGGTCTGTACGTCAAGGAAAAGGTCAACCGTACAATGTGGGAGAGCACCAAATACTGGGTCATCGAGCTTGACCTCGCTGGCATGATCATCATTGTTGCCGGGTTCTCTCTTCTTCTTCTACCCTTCAGTTTGGCCGGATACCAGGAGCACAAGTGGAGAGAGCCTAGTGTTATTGCTATGCTGATCATTGGTGTGCTATGCATCATTGCGTTTCCATTTTACGAGAAACACATTGCACCCAAATCCTTCATCCCATTCGAGCTCTTCAAGAATAGGACTGTGCTTGTTGCTTGCTTGCTTGGCGGTAACATGTGGATCAGCTTCTAGTAAGCACTCTTCGCCGTATGATGCTCGAGAATTGTTACTAACGGATGACAGCTGTTACAAGTTGCAGTTCAGCTCTTATCTGCAGGTCGTTTATAATCTCAGTGTTTCAAAAGCCGGCTACATCACCAACATCTACAACATCGTCTCTTGTGGTTGGGCCATCCCTGTCGGAATGTAAGTTAGCTCGACCCCTTGTCAACCATATATATACTGACAAGCTAGTCTCCTACGCCTTACCGATCGCTTCAAATGGCTTGGAATGGCTATGCTTCCCATCCAGATTCTAGCGACTGGCCTAATGATCAAGTTCCGTATGCCCGACACTCATATCGGCCTGGTCATCATGTGTGAAGTCCTCGGTTCCCTCGCCGGCGGTACTTTTGTCATGATTGAACAAATTGCTGTCATGGCCTCTGTCCCCCATCGAGACGTCGCTGTTGGTCTGGCCATGCTTGCTTTAGTTACTAGTGTAGGAGGAGCCATTGGCCAATCCATCAGTGGTGCCATTTGGACCAACCTCATGCCCAGCAAGCTCGCCCAGTACCTCCCTCAAGAGCTGCAGGCCAACGCTACGATTATTTATGGCGATATCACGCAGCAGTTGGCGTTCCCTTATGGTAGCCCCGAGAGAGATGCCATTATCAAAGCTTATGGAGAGACGCAGAAGATCATGTTGATTGCTTCCTTGGCGGCGCTGGCTGGACCGATTGCCTGGATTCTGTTGATGAAGAATCACCGCCTGAGCACAAAGGAACAGACCAAGGGAATGTTGTTTTAGTGAAAGATTCAGTTCCATAAAGACGAACTATCTTGAAATTCATCTCATTCTTATAAACATGACTGGTGTTGACGTATGATCCCAATCACCCCCGCTAGCGGAAGCCGGGCAAAGTGAGGCTGTACAATGATTTATTGGACAAAATGTTCTGAAGTTGTGATGTTGGTTGTGATGACTGCATTTTAACCAAGTCATTTATGAAGCACAGCCCAGTCCGGCCCGCTATGCGACCAAAACATGCCTTGAAGAATGCCTTGGAAACCGTCGCATAATTGATTGGTAAACAAACAATATTTCGGGCTCACTGTTGGGAGGGTTTGGGTGTTTTCTTATATTACAGCTCCCCGCAACCTTCATAACAGAGGCGTTTGTATTTCTTCAAAGATATGATTCCTTTCCTATCATTCTTGATCATTGGTTAGATTTTCATTTGCACGTACTCTAAGAACCACACATGAGCTCCCCAAGACCCCTAGAACGAGCGGTGTTGAGGCATCAAGGCCGCCTGGAAGACGAGGTGGATGTGGAAGGTCAACAAAAGAATGTCCCACGAGATAAACAAATGACGAGGGGACGCAACTGGTCAATCTATCTCCTTCCGAGCCTTTCCTCAAGAATGACAAACGTATTACTTTTTACAACGAATCTAATCAACCCGAATACATTGACCGTTGGCTTATCACAAGATGGGAACCTATTACCTGGCATCGGAGAATCGAGGCCAAAAGATTCGAAACGTTTGCCCATACCTTCAATGAACGAGAGCATACTAGAAAACACAGAAACACAACCTCCTCAAAGGAATATTGAACCAGACAGCCAATACGACGGCAGTGACAAAAGACATACCGCTCAGGTTCATCGATTACGCGAAACTCTGCAGCCATTATTCGAGTCGGAAAACAGCGATCAATGTGTAGTGCTCCTATGTTATGGGAAACCCTCAAACTGCCACATATTGCCTGCCAGAGTTCCTTCTTCTGAGATTTACGACAGTGTTAACGCTTGGAAGATCATCAAACACGCATGGAATCAACGTCCCAAAGTCCTCAAAGACTACATTCCTTTCTATGACGTGAAGAGTGTTTCCGTCGCATCGGTACATGGTGAACTATATCTGCTACACGAAGAGAAATTACTGACTATAGCAGAACGTCTCGTTCTTTGCCCCGTGTCGAAAAACCAACTCTTCAACAGAGAACAATACGTCGGGTTTGTTTATGGGGATGTGCACTCCAGAAGATGTCGAAGAGCAGATCCGGTTGCAACAACTGGGAATGAGAATTGACAACGACATAGAGTATCCTGATTGCTACATTGACCCAGCGGATGGAATTATGAAGCATCTATTTGAGTGTCCTAGGGACATTTTTGAAGATATCGTATGTCCAGTGGAAGAATACTACATGGCAAAGAGGAGGGTGCAGCAACTACAGAGCAGATCCCTTTTCACACTGGCTTTTCAAAATCCTGAGGTAGCAAGAGAAAACAAACTCTTAGGATATCAAATGTTTTATTCACAAAAGTAAGTGTAATAAATCAAACATTGGGGACCAAACACACGGCTTACCAAGCAAGTGACATGCGGCATCGCTGTGGACAATGGAATAATCCATCCCTTTTCGAACTACAATTCGAAGGCCTCATCATCGAGCAAGGTTGGCTCATCTCCGTTCCATGCACAGCATTCATAGTCTTTGGGCTTGTATTCTGTTTTGCCATCATGTCACGATTCGTGTTTGGGGGATGGGATGCCGCCTGGGGAGCAGCTGGTTGCATGGTTGCCGTTGTAACGTTGATGTACGTTGCTACTGAGTGATGGTTCCATGTTTTGGGTAGTCTTTCTATGTCGTAAAATGGTACAGTGCTGGTGAATTGACTTTAAAGAGGATGAATGGCCATACAATGTTAATCAAATGTGTGGTTTGTACGACGACCCCCTTCTGCAGCTTGTATAAAGAAGTCGGCCCTGAAAGCACAACTTGAATAAGCATCACAAGTAGAAAGCTTACAAGTTCTTTTATTTTATATAAGATGATTATGTAAAATCAAGCGTATTTATTTTCCGAGGTCTGATTCAGTTAGTGGGCTACATTCTATGTTCATATATTTATTTCCTATTATAAAGAGCTTGACACCTTGTTATCACCACGCACTTCTTACATCGACTTTCTTAACTTCTTATACTTTTACTTACTAACACATCTCCCGCAGTACAATAAGTAACAAAGTAGATTATATACTAAGCTAGGCAACCTAGCTAGAAATCTAAAGTAAAGTACATATATCTTTAAACATAGTCTACACTTGGAAGTAACATTCATGTTAACCGAGATCCCTCAAGATCCGCCCGAGCACTTTCGTTCATCTTGTTGATATTAAGCAGACCACTAAATGACTCTTACAGCTGCCCAGGTCTCCGTATTTACGAATCAGACCTCTAGCATGAGAGAATCTTGGCCACGGCGGCCTCGGCAGCAACCATGACGATAGCCTGGGAATTTCCAGTGGGGAGGTCAGGATGGATACTAGCATCCGAAATAAACTAAAACAGTTAGTTAGTAATCTAAGGAGCAATCAGACGAGCCAGCTTTACTTACCAAATTATCCATGCCATAGACCTTAGCGTTCGTATCAACCACAGACGATCCACCCTTGCGGCCATCGTCAGTGCCCATCTTGGCAGTGCCGACGTAGTGATTGCCGCTGGTTACTGATTCAACAATGGCAGATGTGTTTGTAAGTTTCTGGAGTTCAAACCCAGTTGATGAGTCCGTGATCGAGTCCACCATCTGCTGAACAAAGGCCTTCGCAACCTCCTTGTCTTCCTCTGTCTGCAAATACGGCGACTGCTCAAAGACAGTCTTTCCATCCTCACCTAGACCAAGCACACCAGAGGAGGTGAGACCGTGGGTCATGTAGACCTTGATAGAGACGACGCCTTCACTATCGGCGGAACAGGATCCTTGGAAGTATCGTGTGGTACCGTCGGTACCTTCGTAGGAACTAAAGAAAATCAATCGGTGTCGGCCCTGGGTCAGAACGCCAGCCGACTTGTCCTCGTAGAGGCTGATGTTTGTCGTGTCGGTGCCATTCAGGACACTGTCGGCGTCGAACACGTTGTACGAACCGCCCGTCTTGACCGTGAAGGAGAAGATGGGATGGTCCTTGAGGTTCTTGCCAACTGGCAGATTGATCCATTGTCTCCGTGCGGGAATAGTCACACCGGTCTTCTGGGCAGTTCGGATCTGCTTCTCAGGACCAATGCCAGAATTGAACAAAAGACGAGGAGTGGAGAGAGCGCCAGCTGCGAGGACGACGCGGCCACCCTTAGAAAGCTTGATGATCTCCTTCTTACCCTCTGCCGTCTCAACTTCAACACCAGTGGCCCGCGAGCCTGATCGGACCACACGGATGGCCTTGGTGCCTAGACGCAAGGTGAAGTTGCGACGTTTCTGAGCAAGGGGAAGATAGGTCCTGACAGGTCCTGCCCGCAAGGCGTTCTTGACATTCCATGATGGCCAGCTGTACACCTGGTGCTTCTCATTGGGATCTTTGATCATGTCGACTGACTTCCAGCCCAGCTTGTCGAAGAAACCAGAGAGGACGTTGTAAAGACCGACATCGTAGCGCTTCTTGTCCTTGGATGGGAGAAGGGTGCCCGAGTTTCGTGCATACAATCTCTTGGCAGCAGGCGCCACGCTCTCCCACTTCCAGCCCTTGGGCCACTTGTCGTTGAAGTCACGCTCCGGAGGGTGGACAAAGACAAGGTAGTTGATAGTGACACCTCCACCAAGCACACAGGCTGCCAATCCAGCTGTGTCATCACACATGTAGTCAAAGCCAAGGTTGCCAACAACGGATGAAAGAGCCGGGACGTCGACGGGAGTGAGTGAGTTGTCCCATGACAGCGTGTGGTTGGAACCAGTTGAGACGGTTGGGCCCTGACCACGCTCGAGTAACAGGACTTTCTTGTTGGCCTCGGTGAGACGCTCAGCTGTGATAATACCAGCTGGTCCACCACCGACAACGATGTAGTCGTATGTAGATTTGGTGTTCTTGCAAGAGGCTAGAGTTGCCAGGGTCATGCAGCCAAAGGCTGAGAGATGTGAAAACCGCATGATGGATACCGAGGTCCCGAAGCTGCACTGAACGATAGGAAATGGGTTGAGGACTGGGCAAATAATAATGCATCGAGAGAGGACGGCTTCACTATTTAACTACCCATACAGTTTCCGCCTCCACTAAATGAGCACTTTTTCCAGAAGACCCATTACGTAGGTATCCGAGTCATGCTTCCACCATCCTGCGGTTCTTCGCTCGTTGACTAAGGATCCTTCTTGAGGCTCCCCCCACCTGCAAGTGCCGAACGCTCATTGTCAAGAGGCGAGTACCATGGTACTGGGTCAAGGCACAGAGAGGGTATGGAAAGTTCCATGGCTGACAGATGATGAGGCAAGACTCAATCCCACCAATTATACGAGCCGTTACGTATTCTGAAACCGTGGAGCGTTACCCTAACGAGTAGTCTGGTCTAGCTTTGCGGAGATTAGTATGGGCCACCATTTCGGTCATCCCACTCAACTGATCTTGTAAGCAAGGTAGACTTGTGCCTGATTAAATCTTATCTGATCCTTGATTGCGAGGGTGCAGGCTCTTCAGACGGCCCGAAAGGCTTTGTTCTGAGCAGAGCAATTAAGCAACACCGCGTGGACGGGGCCGGTGTCGGGCGACCAGGGTGAGTGAACTTCTATTTTCGACTGGTCGCTCGAAGATTACCGAAATGAGACAGCAAAACCAATGGAATAGCATGCCCATCTCTGCACGTTCTATCTGATTTGCATATTCCACATGATATGCAAAGAAAAACCCGCCGCTGCATGCAGGCATTTGACATGGCAGTATATGGCAGGGAGGGTGGCTTGTGAACATGAACACTATGGCCAAACACACCACTCGTCACCGTGGCAGGGATGATAATCCCGGTGTGAAGGGGACATGCTATATTTTGCTGGGTCGCCTACTGGCACTCTCGTTACTCTTTGGATAATTCACACCAGCAGATCATGTCACGTACACACACAGCCCTATGACACCAGGGTTTACGAGGTTGTTGTCCAGAGTGTTTCAAAGCCCTCTATCTCTCTTCAAATTATACAAATCCTGATGCGTTCGATAGAGCAGGTGTTTTCGTTCGATGCGGTATTCCCATGAGTTTTCGTGAAGGAGAGATGCTATCTGCTGAGGCAAGTGTGTTTGTCGGTGGCACGTTATTGTTCGATGGGCGCCGAGCCCTACTGCACAACTCACTATCTGTCAGAATACTTGAGTATGCCGAAAGGAAAGGGCAAGACTGGAAGGGGGGGAAGAACTTACTGGGCTTATCGCTCATTGCTGGAGAAAAGCATGTTTCGCGTCTCTGTACTGGCTCTGGTCTTGGATCAAAGACGAGGTTCCCAGGCGGCACCACGTGGAGGTTACAGAGTCCGACTTCGCCGCCCCCGATCCATCTGCCAGTTGCACGATGGAAAGGCCCTTTACACTTAGTGTCAAAGGGAAGCCGAACTCCCCGAGCAAACAGGGTGTGGCTTGGTGTCGCGGGACAGGCCCGATCTTGCTTTGCAGACTGATCCGTACGTCCTGTACTGGCATCACGACGGGTTCACGCACCTGTAGCAGATCGCCACAGGTTTGTGTGTCATAAGCGCCGGTGCAGGCTTTCTGACATAGATGCCACCCCATGTTTCATGCGTGCATGGGTAACAGGGCCTACCTGTCTGGAAAGAAACGGGTGTAGGAGGTAAAGGCAAATTTCGAAATCCGTTACTCACGTGAAATCTGTGAATTCGGTACTTGACCGTTCCCAACTAGCTCTGCAACTCCCGTCTTGGTGAGTGGGCGAACACCATGGTGCTTGGGTCTCTCCGATGCATCACGCATCGAAGAACTTTTCCCTTGGATCTAGACTTTAGACCGAGGAACTTCACGCCTCCTTGCACAGAGGAATGGCGAGGCGGTAACCTGAAAGAGTAGGATTTGACCCTGAAGAGACTAGGCGCTGACCTGGTCGAGGACATCTCTATACAGAGAAGAGAGAGGACTCGAAGAGATATTCCAGGAGGATATGCCTTCCATGGTGAACATTGGTTTTTGATATAAGTCCTTGTAGTAACTTATCGAGAGCCGAGATCCAGCGACTCAAATGTAGAGGTGTACATATTCTCAAGTCCCCGCTGTGTACAGATGGAGAAATGATTCGAGCCAGATGGGTTATCACTTGTAGCGACGTGCCATCAGTGTATACGGACAAGCTGATGCAACAAATGCAACACTTCAGATTTCACTATGTACAGATGAAATATCTGAAGAAAGATGGATTATCACATGTAATGATGCACCATCAACTGCAACCATCTTGCCTTCCAGGTCTATCTGCGTACAGAAGACATGGGCATTGATGGAAATCACATGTAGTGATATAACATCAAATGTGGACTAACCACACCAACGCAACCAATGCATCGCTTTCCAAAACCACTCTGTGTACAGACGAGGAAATGAAGAAACTTTTCATGGTGTTGCTGGCCCGTATAAGGAAACAAAAGGAGGGATTCTTGTATACAAGAACAGGTTTGGGAGGGGCAAAGAACCGCCGTCACGAACTCGTGTAGAGTTGTTCTGACAAATTCCGATGTGGTGAAGGAGAAGAAACTTCTGTGTTTGCTTTAACAACAGAAGTCACAAAGTACATCAGACAGTCTAAGCACTGTTTAGACACTGTACATTCACTTTCTGTTTGTTTGTGTCTTGGTGGGGTTCCGACATCGTTTGCAGTTTGCACAAGGAAGGAGCATAGAAGATGAGAAAAACAAGCACCTTGAGGGTTTACCAATCGGCAGTTGGCTTGTTTACCTTAGATGTCCGCAGCATCACTAAAAATTATCAAATTTGAAACACAATTGGGCGCCAAGTCACAGATTTGAGGATGTGAAGTTGTAAACGAACGAACTACAAACCACACTCTCATTCCGTGGTTGACGGAAGCTGTAATTCAACACCATGAACGCCAACATCGAATTTCACTGGGTTGTATAAGTTGTGGAGTTGGGCGCTATTCGATAGGTTGAGGCCGTCGTCCCACTACCTAGGCACAAGTTTTCCTGTGACCGAACAATTGACAATCACGACGGATCTCAACGATAGGCCTGAATGACGACTTTCTGTCGGAGCAGGACTGCCGCAGAACAATCGCCAGTTCCTTTCGGGGTAGTGTCAGCAGCATTACCGAATGTTTGAAGTATTTCTGGCAGGCGACTTTCTACCTTGTGTAACGGATGATATGTTACGCATCTTTGTTGGCAGGCAAACGCGGCATTGGTAGAGGAATCAACAGCGTTTTGTCAGTAAATGCACAATAAGGTACGTTGATAATATGTATTATGCGCACAGATTTCTAGCACTTTGGCCGATGATGTTTAGATCGAGTTGCTCGCCGGAGAGGAGTTCTTCCACAATGATGATCTTGCTTTTGAACGGCAGCATCTCCTCTCCGCGACAAGACATGTGATCCAACTGTATCAAACGACAACGATTGCCCGATTGCATAAGAACCTCTCTTCTCAGGAGTTTAGGACGTCACAGAAAGCCTAAGAACGCAGCCGGATGCAGATTGTTGCATGGTTGGGGTCGCCTGGGCTCGATTCTGGCAGTTGTGCTCCAGGAGTCCGAATCCCAAGCAGTACCGCTACTCAGCCAATCGCCTACCCAGGGACCCTACTCGAAGTGCACGAGCAATGTAGAAAAGTCAAATACGCTCATAATGTTGTAGCGCAACCTGTCCCCGATATTCTCAATGAAAAGTGACAGATGCTATGTATCCAAAGAACAACGACCAAGTGCATGAATTAGCCATATCGCCGTATGAAGCAAACGAGCCATAGGTACACTTGTTCAACGTAATGATTACGCTAAGACTGAATACTCTAGGGAGAATCACTTCTCAAGCACATGGCTTGGGATTGTAGCTGACTGTGAGCGGGTACTGAGAGAAGAACCAGACGATCTCTTGCGAGTACTCGAGACTACATCGTATGCCCCTGTTCTGGAAATAACACGCTCTAACAAGATTCCGCCTTCAAATGCACCAATGAATACTGATTTCAGGTGTTCTGGGTATTATCTCAATGGCTTGAACAACCTCTGCCACTTCGTTGAGACCAAGTTAGGACCTCACCTTCACTCATCTATCTTGTGGGGGATGATAGCATTGCTACTCCAGGTCGGTCCAGCTTGCTTGAGGAACTCACCCAAAATTAACAGATCCTACATTAGCTCAGTCAAGACAACTATGAAGATCTGGATAGTGTTCCTCGGCAGAGAATCCAGGTTCGTCGTACCCATTCCCTCGTGATGCTTTTGTCTCATACCATCAGGACGTCAGCTTCTCTGGTGCCACTAAGAACCTTTCGACACTCGCCTTGATCAAGCAAAATCGGCAGACACGAAAGTTCACGATTCATCGGTTGGTACAACTTCATTTCGGGTTTCACATGAGGTTGTAACAGCGGCAAGAGAGTTTCAACAATGCAGTCAAACTTGTCCACAAGGCCTTTCAAAATGAGGGGGATGGGGGTTTATGTATGATGCATGGGCAACTTGCAGCCAGTACCTGTCGCATGTTGTCAGTCTTAGGAGCTGTTTCAAGAAATAGAAGGAATCTTTGAGATCTTTCACAGCTTCCTGGGAATTCTGCGAGCTTTTATGCAACTACCAGAGGTGAGCAGAATGATGAAATGCATTGGAATAGACTGACTTCTTCAACCAGATACCTATTCGAGGCTCACTCGCTGTATCAACTCGAGGAATATGCCGTGTCAATCTCCTCGACTTGAGTACACCTGAGGACAGGCCTCGTAAAATCAATATTACGGCCACAGCTTCCACTCACCAAGCTAACTTGGCAGAAGCATTTGGCCACATGGAATAAGCAATTGACTACAACAAGAAAGCTTATAACTTCGACTCAGCGAGGATGGTACTTGGGAACTTCTACAAATCTCGAAATAAATGGTTCAGAATGACGAAGGACTTTGAAGAGAAGCCGCACTGGTCTCCCCAAGTGAGAGTCAGCACTTCCAGACGTCTGATATACCTCCACAATCTAGGTGGCGCTCAGAGTCACCTCTCGACTGCGATACCAGAGCTTGGGCTGAACAAAGAAAGCTGGGCCCCTCTCGCACAGTAGATCATGAACCCACAGCCCTGGAAAATTCTGACCATGAGTTTAGTGCATACTTTGAGAGACTCTCGGGAGAGAGAAAAACACTGGTTGGAACAGGCAGAGACAGCTTCATCGAAGCACATATTGCATGGATCAAAGGCGACCAAAGCCGTCTGAACCCGTTCAATACCGGCTGCTTATACAAGTTCGGAGCATGTTTTCTCGACCAGGGGAAAGTTGAACATGCCATGTAAGCCCACCACATCCAAGCAGAACATGTCCGAGGCAGTATCTTCTGACTCGGGTTCTGAATGCAGTAAGCACATACTTGATTTGATCGAGATCACCAAGCACCAACACTCAATGCTTCCTGTAGAGCATGCACGAAATCTGTTCAAACTTTCCGAGGCTCTTACACAGAATGGTGATAGGGATATGTTCGATGCAGAGTCTAATAGGAACGAGGCCGAACGACTTTTGAGAGGTGCGCACCCGGATGCATATTCTTTTGGCACTGAAGACTCTTATGACAAATACTTGCCCGTTTATTATCGCTGAAGATCCTGGATTTCTTCTGTTTCTGGTTCTTGGGGGTTGATGTTAGCATTACTCGGAGGATTTCTTCCTACCCAGGGAAATTGAGTTGAACTTCTGAGATGATATCTATCTTGTGACTGTTGTGGCCAGTTCGGCTGGCCGCGATTCTCTTCATGTTGTTGACGATAATATGATTTTGTAAAATGTCAGTGGTTGATTCTTTCACGTTTACGATTGATGTCAACGGACAGGGAGGCGTCAATGAATAGATAATTGTGTGCAATATTCAGCCCATGGTATCTCAGCCTCCAAGCATCACATAGTTTTTCCTCCTCATTCATTTTCCCTCTAAAACTAACCCAGCTACATTATAAATGCGACATATCAATTACTTCTCATTTTTGACAACAGGCTCAGTCGTGTTCTGGTTATCAACCTCCTCGACTGACCTGTTATCGGCATCCTTGGCAGCATCAACGTTGGTAAGGTCAATCGTCTTGAGAGCGAACATGACGATGAGCATGGGGGCCAGAGCGGCAGTAGCAGCGATAGCGAGGAGACGCTGCGTCTCGCGGTAGGCTTGATCGGTGGCAGCGCGGATGGCAGTACCCTTGGCAGCCTCCTGAGCTTTGACAATGGATTTGTAAATGGGCATGGCGAGCTTCTTGGAATCGGTGGGAAGGTAGTTGGCGAGCTTCTTGGGCAGGATGTTGTTCCAGATGGCGCCGCTCACACTGCTGGTTGTTAATAAGTTGCTGTAGCTGCACATCAAGATACACTAACCTAGTTCCGATGGCACCGCCCAAGTTCATGGCAGCATAATAGACACCCGTGACGACGGGAACATCTTCCTTGGCAACAAGGGCTTGGATAGAGACTTGAGCTGCGGTCTGGTAGAATGCTCGTCCAACACCGACGAGGGTCTTGGCTGTAACGAAACAGGCTTCACTAGCGCTGTCACCGTTCATGTTGACAAAGTAGATCTGGAGACCCTGACCCAGAACAACAAGGGGAACGCCGATGAGGACAAAGATCTGAGTGCGCTTGCTGTACTTCATGAAAATACCAACAAGAACGGAGGCGACCTGGAAAGAAACGCGAAGGGCGTTACTGGCGATGTTAGCATCCGCGAATACCACAGATGACCAATACTTACTCAATTCGAGTGGAGTGACCTGGGCTGAAACCACCAGCAACCTGGAGATAGCTGGGGAAGAAGATGGTGAAGCACGAGTAGTGGAAGAAGTCGAGCATAGAGAGTACGCAAGCAGCAACGACAGTGCGCTCCTTGATCATGCGGAAAGGCATGAAGGGAACCTTGGCAAACTTGGCATCCCAGAGCAGGAAGACACCAACGATGACAATACCAATCACCAACATGGCGATGTAACCGCCTTGATCCCATCGTTGACTGTTTCTGGCACCGGTAAGGGACAGAGGGATCAGAGTAAGTCCCAAGCCAACAACTAGCAGGAAAGCACCAAGGATATCAAGATCAATCCAGATCAGGTGAATGATTCTCTCCTTGAGAGGGCGGGTCTTGTCGGCAGCATCCCAGGCTCCCTTGCGACGGTAACCGTTCCTGCGAGCGCGGCGCTGGAGGATGTAGAGAGTGATGATGAGGGGCGCAGCGCAAAATGGGAGGATGATAGCCCACATGCCGTATCCGATACGCCAGGTAGAGTGCTCGAGGACGCTGTCTGCGACGATGGAACCGAGGTATAGAGTAGGAATGGAGGCGATGGATTCAGGGAGGGAGGTGAATAGACCACGGTTGATGAGACTTGTCGTATCGGCGATGAAGACTTGCTGCATGATGACATATCCAGTATCACCGATAGATTCCAAAATACCACCAGCCTAAACGCGTTAGAAGTGAGGTGAGGTACACGAGGGCAGAAAAGAAAAAGAGACTTACAATGTATGTTGCAATGTTCTGGCATGCGGCATACATGACTTGGGAGATTGTCAGGAACAGAATCGAGACAGTCAAACCCTCAGCACGGCCAAAGACCTAACTCAAGTCAACAATGTTAATCGTCTGGGGGTAAATAAGAGACAGTACGTTGGAGAACTTGGCCATCAGAGGATATGTGACCAGACTGATGATGGTGCCGACGACATTGGCCGTCGAGAGAGCGGAATGTCTCTGGAATTCGGAGGTAGCGTAGGCATCGTAGACCTTGGTGGCATATTTGAGAAAAGAGCAGATGAAGGTCGTAGCAAAGAGACTGTCGTTGTCTTAGTTTTTTTCTCTCTTATGGTATGTTTGCTTGACAGACACAATGACTTACCCTGTGAATGCGATGTACAGAGCTTTTTTGGACCACGTCTCTGCGAGAATATCCGTGTTGCTAAGCTTGACAGGCTGTTCATTCGTAACTGGCGTCTCTTTGTCGGCTTCGATATCACGAGAGCCTGAGCTCCGTGGAATGGAAGCGTTTTCTGCAGCCATGACTTAACTTGTCAATCAATGATGAACCGACAGATCTCTTCTGGGGAAAAAAAAAAAAAAGAAACAAATACGAGAGTCCATCGATAATGTGCTTTATTTAAATAATATTTCTACTTCCTGTCAATCCTTCTGTTCCCACATGTCATGACGGTACGATTTCCGCACTCTGCCCACAACCCGTCGCAGCCGATCTTCTCCGATCATACCATTGCGACTGGAAGTATTCCAAGGAGGAAAAAAAATAATTTAGCGTGTTATACCCGCATCGGAGGTGAGGGATGGGGATGTGATGAGAGGAAGGGGGGAGGGAAAAAAGAAAAGAACCCCATCTAATCTTATCAGATCATCAGCTACTGGCTCGTCAACCGACGCCGGCGTCTGGGCATCCATGGTTTTGGTGTCCACTGTGGGCTGACTTTTGTATGCTAGTGAGTCAGGAAACCGTGATTGGGAGTGGGAAGTGACCATCATGTCGGGATTTCAAGAGCGTGGAAAAAAAAAAAAAGGCCTTACGGTTGTATGTGCAGTGGCCAAGAAATTGTTTATGGGTTGGATGGGTAGTAATGCGGCGGCGGCCGCGTTGGACATGGGAAGACGTTGATTGTCAGCTGAGGGCTGTGATAGTATTGCGAGATATCAATCTAGTTTGTAGTTTGTGGTGAGTTTGCCAAACGTCAGTGAAAATGACATGTTTACTGTCTTGATCAAAAGTCTAGATGAGATTGATAACTGACAAAAGAGACGACAGAAGCACTCTATTCACTGTGTCGTGCTCGCATCTCTCCATTCCAAGATCCTCCAACTCTCCCACGCGACCACGAAAATCACATCTCATCAGTGGAGACAATCTTGAGAAAATCCCATGACGAACTAGACAGGGGCAGGGGAGTCAGGACAAAAAAAGACCCGCCAAACCTGGACAGACCTCCGTTGTCTACAACTAGTTGACGCACAAACACAAGCAATGGAACGATTTGCCCGAGAAGCACCCCCACTGTCATGTTACTTCGCTGGCCATCCTTCAAAATCCGCTTGTCTCGCTTCCATGAGGCTCTACTGTAATGGTCAACGTTAAACGAACCCAAGGGAGGAGGAGTGGGCATGAATAGAACTAAGACCCCTGGGATGGATTCCTCGACCCACAGACCGCGGAATGAAAGAATAGGATGAGCTTAATCCTTGTCTCATGGGTTCATCAAGAAGAGAGATTTTTCTCTTAGGAACGTGATTTTCTCGGATGGCCATGAGGAGACATGCTTGTCTTTGGACGGAGTCTTCCTCCTGGTTGAGATTAAGTCTCTCTCCGGGCATCAACCTCCCACATCACGTCAAATCACAAGGTGAGACACCTCAGATCAAATAAATCTGGTATTATTTCTTCTGTTCTTCCATCCAATCATGCTTCTCAGTCTGGGCCCTTCTTCTCCAGCCGCGGATATATTCCCATCTAATACCGTACTTCCGAAAAATATGTCTCCGATGCTCAGTCCCACTCAACCATGCCGATGCCGCATTGACTTTTATTACCGTATCATATTAGACATGACTTTTTCTCCGGGATATTTCGAAGTCATGCATGCAATACAATCTAACGGTCGCGTTCGTGCAAGCCATGTCTGACAAGGCTGAATGGTTTTCTTTTGTTGGCGCCGCTTCCGTAGTCGTGGGACGTGGACCCTGGATGGAAAGTGATTCCTTCGGTTGCTGTAGTAAACAGAGAGGGTTTGGATGAGTAATTCGTGACTGATAAGTGACGCATGCTTAAAATTTTCAATATGTCTCTCGTCATGGTCGGTCATTCCTTTCGTTCGTATTTCTTCTGGTTGGGCGGTCGTTCAAGTAACGTAGCTATGCTTTCGGCCGATCGCCCGTGCAGCGCGCCAGACCCAGTAAAAGGGGGGGAGACAGGTAGTCGTCGCAAGGAAACGTGGGTAGGTATTATGCCACTCATAATGAGGCAGCGTTATCATGTCGTCGCTTGTAGTTTGAGCAGTCTTGATAGTCTGCTGATGATCTCGTGAATGATTGCATATACTAGGTAGTGGTAGGTTTGACATCTTCAGCTTGAGCCTTGTCGTTCGAGTGGTTAGATAGAAGTCCAGAGACCAGACATTGCAAGGTAAGCAATTCGCTAAGTGACACTGGACATAACACATCAGGTCTAGTAACAAAGCTGGCCCCGTTCGGTTCCTCGTGTATTCATCAAGACTTGTACAGCAGCTAAAAGCCCAATCTTGAACTTCCATTGTCTTGTTGAAGTACTGTCGTCGTTACTGTAATTGCTGTCGGCATTGTGGTCCTGGCCAGCTCGACGCTGGAGTCACGGAAAGGGGAGACAAGCCCAAAAAGTAGCCAAGAGCTAAAAATATGGCTTGGTGATAGTGAGAGTGTGATAGTTATTTGATCGCTTTCATTATGTACAGATGATAATTCGGCATGGATCTAAAGAATAGACAAAGAAAGTCAGCAAAAACTCAGGTATCAGTGATGAAAACATACCTTATGGCAAGACCAGACAGAAACGTCAAAGACATACAGTCATCATTCTCAAGTCACATTGGCAAATGCAAACGGATAGGCTCCAAATGTGGTATAAATTGTGTTAAGTGATAAGTGTAACGAGTTGTGACGGCTACTCCCCTTCAACATCCACCCTCCTCACCAGCTATTATCCTCCGCCTCGTGATCCTCAAGCTATTTCGAAATCATAAAAAGAACTAAGGGGTTTTCTCTGAAGCCAGTTTGCAACGCTTGGACAAAGCTTGAAATGTAATGCAAAACTAAGACAAAAAAGACTTGTTGCCACATCTAGGCCTTGCTGACGGCCGAGGCAGCAGTGTCGACGTTGATGACGTTGGCGTGGGCATCGACCTCGTAGCGCTTCTTCTCCTTGGAGGTCTTGACGGGGCTGTCGGAGGCAAAGATCTGGTCGAGTTCCTCGAGCTATTGATCTGGGTCAGTATGCTACTCGTGTCGGGGACAGTTCAGTCGATGGCTACTTACAGTTCGGTTCTTGGTCTCGGGGACGAGGAGGTAGAGGATACCGGACTGGATGAAACACCAGACACAGAAGACGATGTAGGTTCTCCACTGGATGTTCTTGAGAGCGACGGGGACACCGAACTGGGTGGCGAGGAGAGCTGTACATGGTTAGTTGACAGTCAAACCAGGAAAGGTCGAACAAAACAATCATAGACATACCAGCAGAGGTGAAGAGGGAAGAGAAGGCCATGCCCTTGGCTCGGATCTCGTAGCTGAGAACCTCGACGGGGTAGAGAGCCTGGAGAGGGGTCCAGCCGATGGAGTAGCAGATCTGGAAGATGTAGACAAAGGCGAGGACGGATCGAGAGACGGGAGGAGCGACAGCGCTGGTCTGGGCCTCGTCGTCGACGTCGGTAATGTTGGCGATGGAGGTGGGGACGATGACACCAATCCAGCAGAGACCGCAGGCAATGTTGACGATGACAAGCATGGGGCGACGACCGACGTAGTCGACAATGGAGGCACCGAAGGCAGCAAAGGCGATCTGGATGGCGTTCATTCCGATGGCAATGTTCATCTGGAGCTTCTCCTCACGGATACCGGCAGTGTCGAGGAAAGCAGAGAGGTAGTAAGAGACGATACTGTTGCCAGCCCACTGACCGAAGAGGGAGACGAGACAGTTGCATCCAAGTCGGTAGATGGAAGCGCGGTTCTTGAAGAGAGCGCGGTAGTCCCACCAGGTCTTGTCAGTACCCTCCATCTCGAGGAACTGCTCGTACTCGTGGAGCTGGAGCTTGACCCATTCGCTGTCGCGGTTGCCGTGGCCGTGAAGCTTGACGAGGATATCGGTTGCCTGCTGCTGGCGGCCACGGGTGTAGAGCCAACGGGGAGACTCGGGGAGGAGCAAGGAGCCGATGCAAATGATACCGGGGAACATCATCTGGACACCGACGGGGATGAGCCAGGAAGTGTTGCCCTCGTGCTCAAGGCCACCACGAGCGCAGCTGGAAGCAATGATGGCACCGACAGGCCACATGACGTTGTAGAGACCAGTGATGATACCACGGTGAGCAGGGTGAGAGATCTCGACGACGTAGACGGGACCGGCGGCGGCGGCGATGGCGACACCGAAACCGAGGAAGAAACGACCGGCCTGGAACTGACCAACACTGGCAGTCTGGATGCAGGTGATCTGGATGATGACACCGACGACGATGATGAAAGAACCGATGAGCATACCGACACGTCGACCCCAGGTATCAATAGCAGGACCGATGACGGGAATAGCGCAGACGGAACCGATCTGGTACATGGATGTGACGATACCTAGAAAGTGTCAGTGAAATTGAACATACCAGTGTATATAGAGAAAGAGGGAGGTGTTGATGAGGGGAAGAACATACCGGCTTCAATACCAGCGTTACCGACACCGAAAAACTCCTTGAAGGTCTTGTTGGACAGGAGGGTTCCAAAAAGAGAACCATCGTAACCGTTGGCGGTAGAACAGCAGAAAGCGATGGCACTGGCGAGGATGAGGATGGGAGCAGCGGCGAAGGTGGGGGGCTCCTTGATCATAGCCTGCTGGAAGGCTTCATCACCGAGAGCAGTCTTGGTGACGGCGACAGTGGCCTAAGGTGAGCAATGTTAATCAAACCGAGTCCCGTTGAGCATTTTCCCATTATGGAATTGTCGAGATCGGGAAAACACGAACCTCACGCTTCTCGATGTTATCATCGTGGTCGTGGATGGAGTTTGAGGGACTCATAGTGACCTCTTTTTTTTTATTGCACGAAGCAACTTGAAGAAAAGGGAAAAAAAAGATGGGCCTTTTGGTCGAGTAGTTTCCTTTATATCTCTCTTGTAGTTGAGAAGAGAGGAAGGAAATGTGATGATGGGCTGGGGAAGAAGAGGAGAAGTTTTGAAATGAAGGAGGACAAGACAAGCTTCATATATAATAAATTTAGTGTTGGTGTCACCCAGCACGAAACAGCTTTATTTTGTTTTTATTTGGAGATTGATTTACTAGACCAGGGTTAACGAGCAATTGACAGGCAATCAGGTCATGCAACCCATGGTATTGGGGATCTCGTCAATCAATCAATTCACTTGCACTCTTTCTGGGATGGATGGGGAGGGGAAAGACGGTCGACGGATCCGACTTCAACATTCTAGCCCTGCACAGACTATGGGGAGGGGAGGGAAATAGAATTTTTTTTGGAGAGAGTGTGAGTGTGATACACTGAACAAGGGGGGGAGGGGAGAAAGGGGATGGCAAGCAACAAAGAGCCAGAAGGAGAAGAGAGACTGGACTGGTGAAAGGGGGTTAGACACCGACGGAAGAACGGACGGGCCAACCGACACACGGGGTTGAGAAGTTCAGCTTTGACTAATCCATTCCATTTCGTTGTTCATTTACTGCATGTGTTTTTTTATTCTAAAAATCGACTACAGTATGTCTGCTTTCTAGATCTCAGAT
>JABGLY010000730.1:0-20577 GCA_013623525.1 Fusarium dimerum
GGAAGGGGAAGGGGGTGCAGATGCAACGAAGCATACGCAAAGTTTCTAGAGACAGTAGACCCTGCGTGTATTGCCTCACATTTCATTGTTCCCGAGCGATCATCCAGAGCTAGGAAGTGATCATCATATTTCGATGCGCAGTAATCAACGACATCCCGCGCTATTTGTTGTTAATTTTATCTCGAAACTCCAACCCGCAATACCTTCAGCCTACTGAGTGCGTGTACAGCAAGCACGCTTCGTGGAAACACATCTTCGCCTCAGCCTCCGACTTGCGCTGACGACGACTGCAAATGTAAATCGTCAAGCATTCATGTATCGCAATCTCCTGCATGGGGCTTGCGAAATCATGATATGAGACATTTATCGTCACCTGCGATAATATCCCAGACGCAGCAATTTAGCTTATCAATCCATAATAATGGCCACATTCTGTCTTCTCTCCTTCATTCAAACAAAGATATCATCATTCTTTGCAGGTTTGCCGTGTATATTGGGTACGAAGAAGCCTTTATTTTCCAGTTCCCATAGTCAGAACCCCCAAAGAACAAGTCCAGAAAAACAATCAATCAACGCCGGCATCTCTCATGGGTATAGTTACAGCAGGGATACAGACACATGGTCATCCTTCCCCGCGTCTTTATCTTCTGATGTCGTATAGCGCATCACGCACTTCCAGACCTGCCCACCTCATTCGCGTTGCCATCTAGGCTCCGCCAAGTCTGCTGCTTGGGGCACTGCTGGCTCATCTACACTCTCCCGCGGGCCGTCCCCCAACAGGGCCTCACGATCCTTCTTGTTTCTAGCTTCCCTACTGGTGGCGTCGTCGTCGTCCTCTTCAGGCACCGCAACCAGACCTCGGTCGCTCGCCCAGCTGGGTGCTCGGACCGCGCTCAGTCCTCTTGGTCGTCCAGGAATACCTGCTGATGGTGGTGAGTCCTTTCGTCCGTACTCTTCCTGCTGTTCTGGCGATCCTTTCCTTCCAAGATCTCCTCCGCTCAGTCTTCGATCGGTTGTCCTCGTTGAGCTACGTCGCGCAAGGTACTCATCAAACTGGGTGTCGCGCTGGTGGCTGTAAACGCTGGGGGTACGATCCAGCTTGCCCATCTCGACAGGTTCATTCTTGGATGATGAGATGCTCAATCGTGATGATGCCGAGGAGAAGCGCTTGCTATCGATAGAGGCTCGCACGCCGCTATATCTATTCGAATATGATGTATCACGTTCCAGATCGCCGTCCCTGAAGCCGAACGACTTGACATTGACAGGGTGAGAGTATTCTTCATACGCGGCTAGTCGACGATAGCCACGAATGGCATAGAAGACGAGAACGCATGTCGTAAGACTAGAAGTGTCAGTCAGCCCCCCTCTTCCGCAACGACAGCTCAAAGCCTAGTGGTTTTCTTTTCAACTTACATAAAGACGCAGTCAAGGCCAAGGCCAACAAGAGAATATTGCTTCTCGTGGGCGAGCTGCACGTAAACAACAACATCAAGAGCCAGGGCAGCAAGTCCACATGTCAACTTGATGACATGGGTGAACAGCATAGTCCACGGCGTCAGAGACTCAGCAAAGTACTTGGCGATTTCGAAGAATGTACAGAACGAGGCTATAAAGCTCAGACCGACGTTGGTAGCTTCCCATCTGCACCCAGACCAGTCAGCATTGAGGTTACTCCATCTGCAGCTCGTCCGTTGGCGCTGTACGGCACAAGTTATGGACTTACACAATCTCAATGGTAGGTACCCCGTGATGTTTCTTTTCCTCTTCTTCAAAATGCTGCATAGTGTCACCCAGTCTCCAGGCAAAGAGACCCATCATGGTCATCGTGAGTAACAATTGAAGTGCCCAGGTAGGGAACAGAACGATGGGACGCCATTTGGCGCGGTCGAACTGCGCCTGTGAGCGTTGGTTCCCACTCAATAGCATGTTTGATCCTAGTTCTTCGCTGTAGTGTTTCCCTAAGGCGAATCCTCGCGTTCGTCAAATGAGCTTCTGATAGCAAGGTGTCAATGTTCCAGCAGCGAGTGAGTGGATGTTGAAGCTGGTCGAAACCACTGATGGGAAGCCTTTTCAGAGTTGTCTAATTCGATCGGTGTGGTCGCTCGTCCGTATGTCGGTCATCTATCCAATAATGAATGCCGTGTGATGTTTCACAGCTGCCCTTGACTTTTAACCAGGCAGTCGAAAGCAGGGCTTGCGAATGGCGCTGAGGGGGTCCAGAATTCAGCAAGTGGTTGCCTGTGTCTGGGTCTGTGTCTGTATCTGTGTCGGCGAAGAAAGTGTGGTCCTTGGTCCTATAGACAACACAACAGTTCGGCAGTCAGCCAGGCTGGCAAAGGGGGGCCCTGGCCTCTTTTTATTCGATCCAGGACAATCATTGTCAGCATCCATCATGTAGTTCCGGCACATTAGACGCTGCTTCAGAAGCTCATGGCACTTGACGCGTCTGGCTCTTTACTCGTTGCCCCCCCGCTGCAGACATTGCTCAGCCCTCTGGATGTGCAGCTATGGCGCCATGGTTGGAGGGCCATGTCCAGGGATTGAAACCAGCCACCGCCTCCACAGGTTGGGCGGTCCATGTCTCTGTGTTTTGTCTGCCTAGAACTGTTATGGCTATGTGCCGGGTTTGTGGATTGGGATTGGGCTTAGTGCTGATGGTTGAAGGGATGCGGCTGAGAACCAGCGCTGGAGCTGGCCAGGGGTAGACCAGTCCAGTCAGCATAAGGAACTTTGGTATCCTGTAGGGCTATTATGCTATGTACCGTATGGCCCAACAGTCATATGTTGACGGTATGGATGATGTGAGTGAGGTATCTTGTGCATGCTGACTGGCATCCAAGATGATATGCTTTTCATCCGATCCAGTGTTCAAGAGTAAGTGTTTACCTGACTCCACGGTCGACTTGAGAAAAATGAGAAATAAGGATGATGCGGAAGTACCGGTCGTGGACCCGTAGGATCAGCCTAAGAGTCTGAGAGGAAAATGAAGAGGGAAGCATGGCTTGAGGTAGTGAGCCTTGCAGTCCAAAGAAGGAATGCTAGGCGAGTCCATCTCGTCTCAAAGACATGCGCCAGAGCGTTGATTGACCCAATCCGGGCCGTTCTCACCACGCTCAAGTTAACGGTCACGCTAGTATTAGATTAAGCGCGAGGCTTCCCAGACAGTTTGTTCATCTCTTTGTTCGGCAACAGAGTTTCTCCCATCAAAGAGTGGTAAGTTGCCTAGACACAGCTCGATCAAATGGTGGATGCTGTTAGCTCCCATCCCAGCACGCCAGCAGGGCGGTAAGGGCTAAATTTGGTGTCCAGTGTCATTCCCCCTCTCATCTCTCCAAAAGTGGGAGGGATTAACCCCCCACAACTCAGCCCTGGGACGATGAGCCAGGGTGACATTTACTGTACCAAGCAGTTGGTGAGTTGACCCAAGCCAAGCCCAACCTAGCCCTTGGTACCGGCGAGTTATGAGGGGTTTTCTGGTTAGAAATGTAGGCTGGACGTTGTAAGAGTGAGTAATCGAGAGGCATATGAGAGAGAGAGAGAGAAAAAAGGACGGTTGGTCCGTTTCCTCTCGATTCTCACTTGGAGATATCGTGAAACGACAATAACTTTCCAGTCAAGGGTCGTTGTTTGTTGACATGCTGAGCAGGTAGAGCCATTTGTTTTCCATGATATCAGCCAAGAGACATTGACAGCTGTACAACACAGTAGTGTACCTGATTGATGAACAAGTCATCAGGGAAGAGGGGTCAGGAATGGAGACTTGTGTATGTACTGTACAGTAATATCCTGTACCATAGATCTGCGGTGAGAACTGTTTTGTTGCTTAGAATAGAAAAATCCTTCTGAGGCACTGCTCGATCCGCCAAGTGTAGCCTCTGCTATAACCGTTTTACCGGTCAAGTTAAGCGACATAAACTTGTCAAGGCAATTTCCCAGCCTATTGCTATTGGACCAGGATCGATTCGAAGAAGGGTTAGGATTTTGATAATCGTCAAACCATGATCTCGAATAATCGATGGTCGTGAATGGAACTTCGGAAGCTGACGGCTGATTAATATGAATCTCGCCAACCTCCCGTGGTGCTGAGTTGTTACATCGATGTATGAAAAGTACAAAGTCATGATCTGTCTGACCCAAAGTGTTCTCTCCTTGTGCGGAATAACGTTACGTTGCTGTACCTGCCATTTCATCCTGCCGGGCATCACAACCGTACCTTCTGTAATGGAAGCTTCCATGCTTCCTCGGTTCTAGCCCTCATTTGCCATTTGTTACAGCACAGCCACGACCCCTGCCTGCCCTCGATGTTGTTCCCTATAATTCCAGCCCCCAATTGCTGACATCCGCCCACCCACTGACTTTCTCTTATATACATCCTCCCACGTTCAGGTATGCAAAGGACGTTTGTATTTCAGTCATGAATGGAATCGAGAATGGTATAATGACCCGCTATCTCACCCATGGACATGTTTTGCATACAACACACCATACTATAGCACAACGCATCATAGGGCTGAGTTCTTTTTTCTTTTAATCTTTCTTTTTCTTTTGCTTTTGCTTTTTAGGTCATTACTGTATCCTTGTCTCGTATCTATTACCTCTCTCCTCTCTACTCTGTACCGCTCCCAAAATTCACAAAAACGCCTTGCAAGATCCAGCTCACATATAATCTCAGGAGTCAAACCTGTTGATCTCTCTGTATGACCCAATCCAATTCCTGTGCTACCCGTCTGTCCATCCATCAAGGAGGACTATCGAGCCATTATGCACCCAATAATTTCCTTATTCGGTCGTGAGAATCCAGCTCACTTTGAGTCGCCAAACCAGGGCGTTACTCTATAGACCGGCAGCCTTGTTTGCCTGATAGACCTTTGATGAATCAAAGGGGACAACGTTTCCATCCTTGTCCGTCATGGCTGCAACACTGGTATCAGGCTGGGTATTTTGTCGTTTAACTATATCGCAGATTAGTCGTTGTTCGGTGAGTCAATTTCGGTCGAGGTGCTTACTGCTGCGCGCTGTGGCGGCTGTGACAATAGTAACGAGAGTGAGGATTGAGAAGCGCATTTCGATAGTCTTGACAGAGAGTTCCCTGAGTGGAGTGGTGGGAAACAGTCGACCGGCGACTAGGAGATAATGATGGATGGATAGACGAGTGTATGAATGAGTGATGAGTTGAAGATGATGATTGCGTTTGAGCTGGGAGAGACGACGGCCTATTTGTATGTGCTCGCATCAAGGTCTCTCATAGCATAAGACTTGTCGTCTACTAGATTCCAAAACAGTTATGGCCTAGGATCTAACAAGAAGATGTCATCTTGAGGCACCCCGTCCTATGTCTTGGCCCCTATATCAGGGATACGTTTACCCCGTGGCTCACAGAAAGCAGATCTCGGCAGCGACGTGGAACTCTCGTCAAACAGGATATGTCGGATTGTCCCGAGAAAAAAAAGCAGAGAAAAGGCCCGTATGTCTTGACTGACTAAGTCTTTTCTTGCCATATACACATTGTTTTGACGCACTATGAGTCGCGGCCCTCTGAAACGTGTGTTAAGGGGCTGTTGTTATACCCTGACCAAAACCTAAGGGGGACGAAGATCAAACAAACGGAAGTTGACTATCCGGTGACAGATTTTTTTTTTCCCCATACAAACGAGTCTTGGATTTGGCATTATTTCTGATGGACACAACTTAATTTCTATTTATATGTGTCGCCCTCATCCATCTTCGCTCTTCAGCAATGTGGGGGAGAAGAAGCAAGAAGATGCTTGAGCCCACGATTGCGGCGGCATGTGGGTGGGTTTACTGCACGATGCTAGCTAGCTCTACACTACCTACACTACGCTACACACTAGGGTCATCGGACATACCTGGGGTAAATACAAGGGAAGCTCCTCTAACTGAACATTTTGATGAGGCAGAAACTGTTGTCTTATGGTTATTCGACGTCAATTATTAAGTCATCGGAATCCATCCCCTCACCCAAGCTCATGTCCTCATGGCCTCATGCCGCGTAGAATTTTAAAGCCACCACACTCTAGAGCTAAACCTTTACTGTACCAGTCCTGTACCCAGGTACTGCAAGCAGCATATCCACCCCCGCCACAGGAATCATTCTCTCCTCCGCTTTCACTTCCACTTCCACCTTCTCTACCTAGACTTGTCCACGTCCTTTCCCATCTCTCTCTCTCTTTTTTCTTCTGAACTTTTACACTCGTCTTCCCTCGTTTCTTTTCTTTTGCCCATATTCAACCGCCTCTCCCATAGATCATTCTTCCAGCATGGCTACCAAAGAACACTGCATCGCCTGTTTCGAAGCTCTCGACGCCCATCTTAATAAGCGTAAACCCCTCTCTCTTGAGGAGATCCAAGCTATCTCGTCATCGAGCAAGGCCCCCAGCGCACTCAACGACCCCTCTCTACAGCATCTCTCTGCTGCTGGATCTTCCTCCTCATCCTCGTCTACATCACTAGCTGCCTCAACTCCTGCGACGTCCACTTCATCCCTGGCCCTTACGCCAACCTCTGCTCCTCTGTTCGTCACGTGGAACACTGTGGACGACGACGACGATGGTGAAACCTCTCTTCGCGGCTGCATCGGCACTTTTGAAGAGCAGGATTTGTCCGAGGGTTTGGCTGAGTATGCTCTCATCTCCGCCCTTCACGATACCCGCTTCTCACCCATCCGTAAATCTGAACTACCTAAGCTCGAGGTCGCCGTTACGCTACTCACCGATTTCGAAGAGGTCGACGATATCTATGACTGGGAGATCGGCGTCCACGGTATCCGACTATCCTTCCACGACCGCGGTCGTCGCTACGGCTCCACATATCTACCCAGCATCGCTGAAGAGCAGGGCTGGACCAAAGACGAGACTCTATTCAGTCTGGTTCGAAAGGCTGGCTGGGTCGGTGGTCGGGGACGCTGGAAGGATCTGGATCTCAAGGTGACACGCTACAAGGGCAGCAAGGAGTCTATGCGCTACCCTGAATACAAGAAGTGGCGGGAGAACATCAAGGAATGACGTGGAAAGGATTTGATTGATAATCATCGCATTCATTGCATGTACTGCAGCTTGCAGTATCTTTTCTAATTAACGATAACGATACAAGGAGTCGTATACGACAAGGAGTTGAGGATAACGTAATGGTCTGCCTTGTAGACCTTTAGATGTGTGGCGTTTTGTTGGTTACCATGAATACTCTCATAGATACTTTGCTTTTATTTCATTTTTTGACTGGCTTTGTTCTTTTTCCAGTAATAGCTAGACCTCGTACAGGGATGATCATACACAATCGATTACGTTCGGCTTTACAAGTATCACAAAAGCTTTCACCTACGTGCTTGCATTCAACCAGTAGCTATCCTGATTGTTGACATCTGTAAATCTGGTTCATCGACGTAAGTGATCATGGTTCACAAAGAACATACACGGCGCGAGTTTTTGGAACAGTCTCGCACTTGACGATAAGAAACAAGATTAACTCCGTAAAATTCGTCTGATGACAATAGACAGACATCCGACTCGAAGACGCAGTCCCAAGAACATTATCCATTTGCCCTGACGCCAACTACCCCTGGTATATAATGGTAACTTCATAGCATGGTCATCCCATCTCCACTAACCCACTTCCGCTTCCTCCTTGCACCTTGTCATAAAGCCTGACACGTACGTCGTTAATGACCATCTTCTCTCTACCCCGGCTGCATTCTTACGTGCGATCATACTGCACATATAACCGTTTGCCGGGCCTTCATTCGTTCCTCTCACCAACACCGCAACTTCTTCCAAAATCCTCCGTCGCCTCTGCCAACATGGTCCCCATTAATGTTCGGCCCACGAACCCCCACCGCACGCTTCTCGTTGTCGCTATCAGTTGGTAGCGGTGTCAATGGTAGTGTTTGGCCACGCGAGTTCTGTCCAGCGTCGTCAAATCCGGTATCGGCAAGTCGTCGGGCTTCAACAACCCGGCGCACAATAAGCGCAAATGTCTCTTCAATATTGACTTCTAGGCGTGCACTCGTCTCCATGAAGCCACATCCGCGCCGGCGCGCCCACTCGAGACCCATAGCAGCAGGTACCTGTCTGCTTTCTTGAAGATCACATTTGTTTCCAGCGACAAGCTTAACGGGCGGCACGGTCTTTGCGCGCGCATCGTTGCCAGATCGCACACCAGCCTTTCTAGCTCGCTCGGCATTGTCTAGACGTGTCTCGGTCTCCATATCAATCAGATCGTTGAAATGTTGCAGAGCATCAAGCGAATCGGTCGATGTGATATCGTAGACGAGGAGGAAGGCATCTGCACCTAGGTTCGAGGATGCCCACATGCCACGGTACTCCTCCTGGCCGGCCGTGTCTGTGAGAGAGAGATGGTATGTGACACCATCAATATGTCGGGTGACGCTGTACGAGTCCTCAATGGTGGGGTCGTAGTCCGAAGTCCATTGTGAGCGGACAAGACGGAGAGTGATTGATGATTTACCACAGCCGCCATCACCACAAATGGTGATGGAGATGGGAACGGGAGGTTGCGCAGGTGTCGTCATGGCAGGCTAACTGTTGAAAATGGGGTGGGAAATGTCTAGGCCGCAGTAGGAGTGACTGAAGCTTCAGCTAGATGTGTTCTTGGCAGCCAAGCTGTATTTTGCTTTAAGTGGACGCTGAGTCGTGAATGTGATCGATTCTGCGCAAATAGGTATGGGATTGACTAGGGATGCACGCCGTTGGTGGGGTTCAGGCAAAGTCGAAGCTAAACTGAGCTTGATGTGAAAGCTTCGGGGTCGCGTGCAGATTAGACAAGTTGAGTTGATAGCTTTGGTGAAGATGTTTGTAGTCGCAACCAAGAGACTATTGCTCGTTCAGTATAATATCGCGACAGCGCTCGTCTGGAGTGGAGGTCCAGTTATTGCTGGTACAAGCTGGAAACTGGCTGGTAAGGATCGCGGGTTTCGATAAAAATGCAGGATCGGAGGCGCTGACAGAGTCAATATATAAAAAGACCGTTGACGGATTGATGCGAAGATGGAGTAATAATTGCGAATGGTATGATGACCCAGAAGCAAGTAAGAGTAACCGCCTATTGGTTTTAGTCTTCGTAATTATTTTCTTTTGTTGTCGTTTTCCCCTTGTCACTTGTTGTTTCCTCTCTTCTCCCAGGCCTTTCTTTTTCTTCCTTTAGTGACGGTTGCGCAACAAGGATTGCAATCAGATAGTTGAATAGACGTTAGAAAAGAGACGAGCAGAAATTGCGAATGCTTCCGAAGCAATTCTCTCGACCTAAGTGGAAGAAATGACTGTATGAATCGTCCTGAAAGAAACGCGGAGAAAGAAATGAGAGGAGTACCTAGATCGCAGGTGGTAAGTGGCAGGATGAGAGGGAGAAGAGAAAAATGCGACAAGGAAAGAGTATGATTTTTGACTGTCTCTCCTTCCCTACCTAGTTGGTGGCGGGCAACCCGACCATTACAGTACCAAGGTAAGGACCACGGGAAGGTCTTTGCTGGTTTGAATCTGAGGGGCGTGCGACTTGCAAACCTTTTGGGCAACAACGGACGGCGCAAGAGCGCAGGTAGGCAGGCAAGCATTAAGGTTGATGGTGGTGTTGACAGGGAAGGTGCAGGTGAACGGACCAGAATGTGATCTTGAGGGGCTTCTTTTCCAGGGGCGGGGGATCAGGTACGTATGCACCTTTGTAAGTGGTAGGGATGAGAAGATAGGAGGCGAAGAATAGAACCATGAAGAGTTTTCTTATTTGTTTTTGTTTTTTATCATAGAAAGATCATCACTATTAAGCCTATTGAACAATATGTCTAACATCATACTTTTTTCTGTCTCTTTTGTCCAATCCCTTTGGAGTGGTGCGAAACTCTTACAAGGTAAAGAAGGGATACAGTAACATAGCGCAAGATGGGACGGAACAGGATGGAAAGAAAACACGGGATGGGATAGGATGACGGAATGAGGGGTGAAAGCAAAAGGAATTTAGTCATAAGCTCCTCACCACCATCATTCATTCACAAGGAGAATCAGGGGGTGGAAACATAAAAGGCTTTAAAATTGAAGCAAGGGCATCAAGACACTTTATCATATGATCATGCCTGAGCAAGTACATACTTCACCAGTTCCCATCTTGGTCGAGATAGGTCAGCCCTCAGCTTGTGATTGCTTGTGAACAAGTTAGATAGAACTAACTAGCTGTAAGAGTAGTGGTTTTTGGTTGTTATATACATCCTTTTATGCAGCAAAATCCAACCTCAACATCTCTGAAACTTGATAACAAGATATCACCACTTTGTCTTTGACAATTCACACTTGCAAAGTAACATTCCGTGACTAATTTTTCTGATTTGTGGGATCTCTCTCTCCTTTATTGACCGTCTTGGTTAGATACCGCTTTTCACCAACAACAACAAACAAGCATTATTTTTTCCTTCCCCCCTTCGCTTCGCCTTTTTCTCCATGCTAGAGTTCTGACTTGCATCAGTCTCCATTTGGATCCTTGGATGGGGGAACGCAACAACAAGGGGATGAAGAGGGGAGGGAATAAGAAACAAGGAGCAAGGAAGTAAAGAGGAGGAGAGAGGCCGAGGCGAGGCGAGGCGAGACAAGATGATCGAGCCCTGACGGCCATATGTGAGCTAGTGGCATATAAAACTGCAATATTAGTGGACTACGACAAACCTGCGCAATTGTTTACATCCAACTTTCCATTTAAAAGATGCTGGTCTTGAAAATAAGTAAGGTTAGTACTTGGTGAGCTCGGATCGCTTACGTTGATGCGATGGGTTAGTACTGAATGCACCACCGTTGGCCTACTTTATGCGGTGCCAGGATCGTCCGCCTTATTCTTGCTCTGGTTCCTGACCCTGAAATTTGATCGACCATAGTCCTACCGCAATCGGGATCCTTCAATCCTTTCAACCTGCAGTCAACCTGTCAAGTCACACTCGCTGTGGGGGGGGGGGTTGAAGAGGGCACCCATTGTTGGATACTGTCAATGTTATAAGCAGGTACAGTAGAAAACCTGGTAATCGCTGCTAGTTTATCACGCACAAGGCATCGGCGGCTCAGAGCACGCTTCAGATGGATGAATGCTAATTAGTAAATTGATCGCCTAGGCATCTATCAATGCAGAGAGTTAGTCAAGGAACATACTTTCAGGCTATGGTTTCAGTTGTAGTTCTTGACCCTGTCCGAGATTAACAGCGTTTATGCGACAGAATCGCCTTTCTACCTGACTTGGTCCTTAGTTCGTTTGGACAGCTAACTTGATGAAGGGAACCAGCTTTCACGTCGTTCGAAAGGCTCTTCTCGTTCGTTAATTAATTAATTAAATTAATCCCGCCCGTCACCCCGCGCTCGTTCAGCTTTGTTGGTTTGAGCAAGGATTTCCAACCAGGCATGGGTCGCCTTATCACCATCATGCCATTGTTGTCACGAACAATAAGATCATGCATGAATGAGAAAGTGAAAGTCCAACAGGACTAGAGCGATTAAGTTCTGCAAGCTGCGAGTACTTGAAGCATGATTGATCCTTATGAACTGACCGGGAACAACATTATGAAGTTTCTAGGTACCTAGCCACTCATTTGAAGTAGCAAGCAACTGAGACGCTGTAAAGGAGACCGCTGATGGTGAATTGTAGGGTAGGTTCCTCAATCCAGTCAAGAAGATGTCTTGCACTTTCCTTATTAGTCTCGATCAGTCCATCACGCCTTCACATTCTCTCATTTGAAATCCGAGTTTCGACCGGCAAAGGCCCGGCAGAATTCTCTCACATCGCCGCTCGTCACGAGACCTGGCCGATGTATTCCATCAGATGCCGATTCTTCAAAGTTTTTAGTCTGTTCAGCCATGAGTCTTTTCTTTTTCATCAAATTCGTCTTTCACAAGTTGGAAGAGTACCGAGGTTAAGAACTCGGTTTATGCTGCTTGCCATTCCTTTCCATCTCGCAAGCAAATCATAGACTTATTTTACTTCTCCTGTTGTGTTACATCAATTAGTTGCGGCAAGACGTTTACATACTACCCATAATACACACAACCGTCTTTAACCGATCATGACTGTTTCGCATCCTCACACTCACCGTAACGGTCACCCCTCCTCTACCCTCCATAGGGCTGAGGAAGTGGACGATGTAAGACAACCCCATATTGGTCGCTTGTCATTCTGATTGGTCACGCTGACACATTGTAATGAACAAAAGCTTATTGAAGCAGTTCGTGCCCTTATCGTGCCATTCATCAAGGCCGCTGATGATGCCGCCCAAGAGCGGGCATCTGGTGACATTCCTGTCGATGCTGCAGGGCGAAAGAACAATGTCCTGGTCGATTTTCAGAAGCCTCAGCAGGTGGCTGACCGTATGAAGTTCTCTCTACCTAACCAAGGCCAGGGTAAGGAGGGTTTGCTTGCTGTCATTCAGCAGGTCCTTGAGAACAGTGTCAATACCTGGGATCAGGGTTTCCTAGACAAGCTATACGCAAGCACAAACGCCGTAGGTTACCATCATCATGTGCAAAAATAATGCGTGTCTAATAAATGGTCCCAAGGTCGGTGTGGTGTCTGATATGGTTCTTTCTGTCCTCAATACCAATGTAAGTACTTACCCCTGAAACATTTTATATCTCTCACTCACCACCACCAGCTTCATGTTTTCCAAGTCTCGCCAGCCTTGTCAGTCATCGAAAAGACAACCGCAAAGACTTTTGCTCATCTTTTCGGTTTCACTGGGCCTCGAGCTGGTGGTATTTCTTGCCAGGGTGGAAGCGCTTCCAACCTGACTTCCATGGTTGTTGCTCGCAATACGTTATTCCCCGAGTGCAGAACCTCAGGCAACGGGAAACATGACTTCGTTGTATTTACAAGCGCCCATGGTCATTACTCTGTTGAAAAGAGTGCCATGATTTGTGGCCTTGGATCCTCCAGTGTCTGGCCTGTATCTGTGGACGGGAATGGCTGCATGAATCCCGAGGTACTACGAGAGTTGGTTATCCGCGCCAAGAACGAAGGAAAGACGCCTTTCTATGTCAACACCACCGCCGGCACAACAGTCATGGGATCTTACGAGCCATTTGAGGAAGTCTCCAAGATCTGCAAAGAGTTTGGCCTCTGGATGCACATCGATGCTAGCTGGGGTGGTCCTGCTATCTTCTCGTCCAAGCAGAAGCACAAGCTGAATGGCTCTCATTTGGCCGACTCGTTAACCGTCAATCCTCATAAGATGATGAACGTACCAGTGACATGCTCGTTCCTTCTTGGTCCAGATATGGACATTTTTAAAGCGGCCAACAGTACAGCTGCCGGTTACCTTTTTCATACAAGCGACGACAACGATACCTGGGATCTTGCAGACCTGACCCTCCAGTGCGGACGACGCGGCGACAGTCTGAAACTTGCGTTGGCTTGGATCTACTATGGCGCGGCTGGTTTCGAGAAGCAGATCGACCACGCCTTTGAGCAAGCCGAGTATCTTGCAAGACTCGTCAAGCAAAGTGGAAACTTTGTGCTCGTCTCTCAAGATCCACCACCTTGTCTCCAGGTGTGCTTTTATCATGCACCCGGAGGAAAGGTGTCTGACGACAAGGGCGTGAACACACTTCAGACTAAGACCATGGTAGAGAAGATGATCCTTCGAGGTTATATGGTCGACTATGCCCCGGGCCCTAAGGGGAGCTTTTTCCGTGTTGTGGTTAATTGCCAGACTCTGAAGAGTACAGTGGAGGGACTGGTTCAGGGATTGGAGGAAGTTGGACGAGAATGAATTATTCAAGACAAACTCAACGACAGTCACGATTGAAAAGAAACATTTAGAATCAGGATAGACAAGAATTGGGTGGGTATAAAACTTATGACAGACCAATATTTGTTAGACAATTTGGGTACTGTTTTGGGGGGGTTAACAACACTGATATAACCCCAAAACCAGCACATTACATACAGATCATGGAAGGCGAGTTCAAGGTTGCGAATTTACGATGGAATAAATCTCGTACCAGAATACTCATATAAAGCACAACAGAAGGAGAATAAAAGGATAAGATAATTATGAACGAATTGCAGATATAAATCTAGTTCATCTCTTCTATTCTTTCTCTAACAGACTTCGCCAGCATATTCTTATCTTATCGATAACACCTTATCTCCAATCGCATCCCAGAAATTTTAGAAAGAAAAAAGTTCCCATAACACTACCATCACCATTATTTCACCACCCCCACCACGATTATCATTCTCTCTTTTTCTTACTTCATCCCGATCAACCTTCGTTCAACTTTCCAGCTTGTCATTTACCTAATTACGCAATGCCCAAACCTCGTACTAAACGCGGCGCTGGCCGCGATGAACGAAAGCGCAAGCGTCACGAGGAGAGAGAGATGAACGACGTTTACGAGACCGAATCGAAGCGACAGCGAACGAGAGAGGAAAACAACCTTCAGGAAGATGATGGAGGTCGACCGGATGCTATGCAGGAGACAGAATTCTTTGGAATGCTGGCAGAAGAAGAGCAGGAATACTTTCGACGCGCGGACGAACTTCTTGAGCTGAACCAGTTTCCCTCCACCGAGGAACGCGATGTCTTTCTTGAGAATGTCTGGAAGGAGGCTGAGGGAAAGGAGCTCAAGTTGGCCAGCAGTCAATCCTGCTCACGTCTCATGGAGCGATTGATCCAATTATCCAACACGAAGCAGAAGAAGCGGCTTTTCGAGGCCTTTGGTGGACACTTTCTCTCTTTGGTCCAGCATCGTTTCGCAAGTCACTGCTGCGAAGCTCTGTTTCTCCGATCTGCCGGTGTTGTCACTCAGGAGCTCAGTGGGTTCCTGATTGATACCAAGGGACAGCAGTCGGATGAACAGAAACCGGAGGCGTCAATGGAGGATCTTTTCCTTGCAACTTTGGATGAGCTTGAGGGTAGTCTGGGATACCTCATCACCGACAGATTCGCATCTCACACCTTGCGAGTACTTCTTCTTGTCCTTTCTAGTCGGCCACTGGACGATGCTTCAGTGAAGACGCTCATGAAGAGTAAGAAGAAGGAGAACATATCTGTGGCTGGCGCCTCCATCACGGATGAGCCGAACCAGGGTCTTAGAGCCGTTCCTGAATCCTTCACTATGGCTATCAAGAAGATTGTCCAAGATTCTACTTCCTCCATGGATGCTACTGGCCTACGAGTCCTTGCCAAACATCCAATGGGCAATCCTACGCTACAGCTCCTCCTCGAGCTTGACCTAACGCTCAACAAGCATGAACAGAAATCTGACTCTGACCAACCGACGCTACTATTGCAACTTCTCCCTGGAGCCCCTAAGTCTTTAAGTGATAGCTCCTCAGAGGCATCCGAGTTCATCAATGGCATGATCTACGATCAGATTGGCTCACGGCTCATTGAGACCCTCATCACCCACAGCCCCGGCAAGATCTTTAAGGCTTTAAACCAGAACATTTTCTTGCCCAGAATCCAAGGGTACGTCCGAAATGATGTATCATCATACGCGGCCATCCGCGTGTTGAATCGACTGAGCAAGGAAGATCTCGTGCAAGCGGTGGAGCAAATTGCACCGACACTTCCCCAGCTGGTGGAGAAGTCAAGGTTCAACGTCATCAAGACGCTGTTTGAGAGATGTGCTGCCCGAGGAGCTCTGGATGAGATCAAGAAGCTCATGAAGGGTCTCAGAGAGGGTTGTGGTAGGAAACCAGCTGATCTGGTCATGACTCTCTGCAGCCTCAAAGACGAAGACAAGAAGAAAAAGGACGTGCAACAGCTGTCAAAGAACGAGTACGCCATCCAGTCTCACGGTGCGCAGCTTCTCGTCACGTTGCTATCCATCCCTGGACCTACCAAGGGCGTTCAAGAGTCTCTTCTTGCTCTTGAACCAGCCGTCCTTGTCCGCCTAGCTACCACTTCAATGCCCACCGTCACTCTCCTCACAACTGCCCTTGCTACGCCCTCTTCCAACCCGGGCTTCCACAAGATCATTGTCAACACGATCCAACCGCACACTGCTGAGCTCGCCAAGTCTCAGTTCGGCCACAACCTCATCAACGCCATTGTCGAAGTTCCCAGCAAAGGTAAGGAGCGCAGCATACCCTTCCACATGAAGGAGGCAATCATGGCCCAGCTAGGCCAGCATGAGGCTGAGCTCCGTGATAGTTGGATGGGCAGAAGTGTCTGGCGAAGTTGGAAGGGAGACATGTGGAAGACGAGGCGAGGTGACTGGAAAGTATGGATGAGGGAGGTTGATGCCCACGTTGAATCAAACCTACCGGCACGAGGTCCCAAAACCTTGGAGAACGGAAAGCCTGCCGATCGAAGCAGACCAGCCAGAGCCGATTTCGCCGACAAGAAGGCGGTACCAAATACAGATGCAGAAGTCGATGAAGTCGTTGCTGAGGAAGTGGCAAGTGACCTGAAGGAGGAGCAGACCCATGAGGACGAGGCTGTTCCAGACGTCGAGATGGGTGATGCTGAAGAGCCTAAACCTAAGAAGGAGAAGAAAGACAAGAAGGACAAAAAGGAGAAGAAAGAAAAGAAGGAGAAGAAAGAGAAGAAGAAGAAGGCTGAAAAGGAGCAAGAAGAATAGAAAGCATGGACTTGTCAACGTTATCGTAGATGTAGATACCCATCAGACGAGTCAAAATTAGCGACAACTTGTTTTAAGTATTCATTCAAAACCTGCTGTGTCTAGGACAACTTAAGAATATGTGAAGCTATTCACGTAGAACATGTCTGTTGGTTGAATCGCTTGCCTGGTACGCCCATTCGGGACTGATCCGTCTTTATCACACACATAATGAAGAACGACTGCTAGGAGTACTGGTTAGGATATCCTAACTGACAACCTAGGTCTGATTGAGATATCTCTCGTATCCAGTGGTATGGTCTCAAGCAAATGGGGGGCTGGGCTGGGTCTTCAGTACCAAAGCGAATGATGGTCTTTGTCGTTATATCGTAACATCGATGATATGATCTGTTACCTGATCTCGAATGCACACACGCCTACTACTACCCCCTTGCTTTAGACAAGAGCAGCAGGTCTCAGATCCTGCCTGAAATGCTATTGTTGTGATTGTCCCAGCACGAGGCAGCCTCCACGCTGACTTGACGATCAGCTCAACTTATACACTTGAGTAAATCTGCCCTACGAGGACCGGTGTACCCTGTGTAAGATCTTGGCTTGGTGTAGATCTGAGACTTGCAGCACTTCATATGTGAATGGTATGCTTACCTCTTGGTAAGTTAACCACTGGCAAGTACAACAAGATGGCTCATTTCTAGCAGCGATGGCTGGCATACTGTTCAGTGGGAGGCTGAGTGCCAGAGGCGACTGTAACTTCTTAACAACCCAGTACCCTGAAAAGCTGAAGAGGCCTTCAATGTCCATTCATTGGTGAACCATGAACCATAACTTCTGCTCGATGTAACACACCAATTTGAGTAGCAAAATGAAGGGAAACCGATTCCACATACTAAGACGATCTCATGTGGAACCGAACAACGAAGATCGGTCACAATAGTTTAGACGCGATATTGACGTAACCCTTACGGAAGTATGGGCAGATCAACCACATGTAAAGCATGTTAATAAATACTGTACCGCTATTTAGTATATGCTCCAGGGGTCCAGGACCCTCACGTTGACCCTTGCGTGGTGATTCCTTCGCAAGCACCTCTACTTTCGGCTCCAGAGTTGCATTTCTCGTTATCTTTCTTTTTTGAGAACCCCCGGATTCATCAAGGCGATAGACCTCGACCACCCAGCCGAACATGCCTTTTCATCGATGAAGAGGTAGTTCTCGTCAATGATGTTACAATTTTTCTGTAGAGTAGAGTAATTCGATGGTAGAAGCCGCGAAGGGTTTCTGGCATTGAAAGATTATTCATCGAGTTAATAGTCTGCAAGCCCTATCGATGTTCTAACAGTAAGGACTCGGAAATACTGATGCCAGGCTCCAATGTTGACACAATTGTAACGTGATACAACGCGATATCAACAAGAAGGACTATGCGGAGAAAGTTCCGAGCCAGTCAAATTGGAAGAACACAGGAGATGGATTACAAATCGGTTCATTCCCCTCAACAAAACCTGTTAAGAGAGCTGCAACAGGATGCATGCAGGGTAGGATGACCGGTATGAGAAGAGGTCACTGTTGACACACCAGGCAATATCGCCACTGAGAGGGGGGCGATCCGCCATTAGAGACTTGGCTTTGAGCCCAGCGACCTGGAAAGAGAAGAGGAGCATGAACAGCATGAGGGTGTGAGACGACGCTGCTGTGGTTGATCGGAGAATTCAAGATTTGATCGGGTAGAGCCAATCTGATCAAATCTGGGGTAGCAACAAATCGGCATGAGAAGCGACCCAACCCATTCATTAGAATCTGATGAACTGATAGCTCAATCGGTCAGCCAACGTCGACATGACGATTGCCTCAGGTCAGAGCTTTCATTTTGGTTAAGCGGTAGTGTAGGGTACAGTATGGTGCAGTACAGTGTGCACTAACAAAGCTGAGGAGCGGAGTACAGAATACAGTACTGAGATTGCTCCCGAGACGAGAGATCGAGTCGGCATTTCCAGCCCTAAGAGAGTTGCCGAGAGACCCCAACCAAGCATCGGAGTTGGGTTCCGCGAATAAACGTGTGAGAGACGTCAGAGTGACATTCTTTATGCGCAGAGTAGAACGTCAGACATGTGCAAAGGGGGAAACAATGGGAAAGCTGCTAAGTTGACGCAATCAGAGTGGAAATTCCCATGCTATATCGATCTGGTAAAGATGAACAAACAAAAAGTGGGCTGTGAAAAAAGGGCGAGAGATACAGTAGAGATTTGGGAGGGGCAAAGGACGCGCGGGAAACAGGCATCAAGGTTAAGAAAGTATGAGAAGGTGGGAAGGAAGGACGGGTGTGGCTTGCGATCTGTGGCTGGAGCGGGGTTCTGAATCCTTTTGGTTGGACAGTCGACTGATGGAAAGAGCGAATGCGAGTGAGGGGTAGGAGGGAAAGGATGGAAGACCTGCCGAAACTCTAGCTCTCTTCCTGACCTAGCGCCATCGAGTTTCCCTTCTACCCCTGCCACATGTCTCCAGAGGGTGGTTGTGGTTCACACCGTCCCGCCATTACTGCTAAACTGCTTTCCAGCCTGTCACAGTTGAGATTGTTACTGATGGAAGAATGGACTAACGGAGTAAAGTGTCCGGCCAGAAACCTGCACATTGCTAAGCCGATCTACGACAAAAGGCAGCAACCTGCCACGAACTGAGTTTACAATAGGTAGGCCACTGAATGCTGACACAGTTCCAGTAGGTTAGTGAGTTATAAACATGTCAATGGCCCAGAGTGAACCGCAACCGTCCTTCAAGACGGTGCCCAGATTTCTTTATGGCCGGGAAAGCAGGGTGGGTTTTTAGCATTCAAGCCAGTTCAATCGGTCGATTATGAACACTGGCGATGCTCCTTTACCAATCTCTTCCTATGCTATGTATGCATTGAGTTTCACCGTCCAACCAGACAACACGTGTTGCATACCCCGTCGCAAGGAGAGAAAAGTGAAGACGCAAAATCCTACACTCGGAGCTGCTGTGGTAACATGCTTATCTCCGGGCGTTTCTTGATCGCCGATTCTCAAGATAGATTGCCTTAGCATACAGGGAACAGGCATCAAACATTATTTCACGATCACTCATCAAAGCGTCCCGAAAGCGAGACGGCACGGCACAGACTGGTGATCATTATAGAGCTAGCAGAAAGTAAGGAGAACACTAGCTGGATATAAGATTATCAAGCATTTCGGATCAACCATTCTGGAAAATATTGGAAATGCTTTAAACTGGGGTACTCTTGAAAGAAGGGGGATAAAAAACTGACGATTTGCTTCGAAAAGATCTTGATGCCGGCTCTCCTGACCTGGAGAATTGGACGAGATCTATTTAAGATCCACCAGTCAAATTTCAACGGAGAGGAACTCATTCGACCAGCTGTCAGTATTCGGTAAGATCTCCCAGTAGTCGCAACGGTATCATGACGATGGTGACGGCGACTGTCATTGTTGACGTTTCTCGAGACCATAAGCAGGAAGCTGCTGGGGCATCATGGGTACGGTAGGTGGATGAGAAGGATCAAAGTGGTTAAACCGAACTCCGAATCAACAGATAACAATAATTTGTCAGAGCTAACGCCTTTTGTGCTAAAACCTGCGAGTTCTATCCGAGTCACAATCCTGACGTTGTGGCCGTGTCTGGAATTTGTCACTTGGATGTAGTCCCGGCTTTGTTCCTGGTGCTATCTCATCTAGTGCCATCGAGTCATCGACACCTGAAATGTACACATCAACTTCACGCTCAATTAAGCTCCCCGATGAGCGTCGGGTATCATATTTTTTGGAGAACAATGCCCTGGGTGATAAAGAGACCCCTGATCAACAGTTGTTGTTCTAGTGATGATGGCAGATTGTTTTTTTTTTCCCCTCTAAGACGAAGTGCCTGATGCCGATCGACAATCGGTTATTAGAGATGGGAATATGCCATGCTAGACGTTTTCCAAAGGTTTGGAATTTCGGATGTGTTTTTTTTTTTTTTTTT
>JABGLY010000731.1:0-22367 GCA_013623525.1 Fusarium dimerum
AGAAAAGAAAAGAAAAGAAAGGGAAAAAATGACACAAATCAGGGGGGTAGTTGGTGAAAAGATTAAAAGGCAAGGATATTCGAATGAACCACGAACAGTCGATGACATGCAAGATGTATGAGAGGAGCCATGGGAGGAGGAGGGATGCGAATGATAGTGAATCTAGCGGTGATGTCAATAGTTCATGTCTGGGGAGAGAATATGAACAATGAGAAACGATGGAGACGATGATGATGAAAAAGAAGAGGAATAAGAGAAAGAATAGGTAGAGAAGAGAGAGGCATGAGAAAAGTGAAATAAAAGAAAGAAAAATGAAAGCATAGCACCTTCTTTTTACCTATCTAAGTACTGTTATTATAATTAAGCAGGCACCCTCTCAGGTCGAGTTCGTCTACCTATCTACCTAGGTAGTTTAGCCTTCCTTGACCTTGTCGGGGATCACTTGCCTCCGTTGTCATGGATGTTTTTAAGTACCGACTAGGTAATTAATTCACTAACAACTTTTTGTACCTGTTTTTTCTTCTTCTTTTTGGTTTATTTATATTGTATCACACCTACACTCAATTAACCTTGACCACCGTACCTTAAACTTTACTCATTTCAGTATTTATTAAGTTGCTATTATACCCCTCTACAGACAGTACCTGTCAATCAGACCTACTCCTACTACTCACCTACTCACCTGCTCTTACCCAAGGCATAGTCCTTGGTCCTTGGCTTTTAGAGGCAGCCAAATCCACGGCCTTATTCTAATTACTCCACTCAGAAATCTCGCGCGTTTCATATCCCCGTCCGTCTATCAATTACTCGGTCGTATTGAATATCATCTCTATCTTTCACTATCTCCGTCTACCTGCCTACTTATAGTAGTTTAACACTACTAGCACTCTCAATTTTGACATATTATCATTTTGTCTGTCCTACCTCTGAAAAATCAACTTTGAACCCCTCATCCTCCCCTCCGCGACTTCCTACCCTCCTTTCAGTGCCTCTCCAATCTTCCGTCATACCACATCCGATTTCCTCTCTTACCGAGCTTATCGACTTGGAAGCCGACATATTTTGAGAGTCCTTCCAAACCCGTTTTATCATTTAATTCGGCCCGGCTCTGACTGAGTGTTTAACCAATCATTCGTCGTCGCATTGGTTGCCGTATTCCTCATCTATCTCGACCGCATCGCAAGTCTCATTCGTTCTTCTTACTGTCTGGGACACCGCTAGGGCCTACTCAGTCAAATCCACTCTTCACTCTCGATCCTTGTTTTAGCAGCTCTTGATGATACCCTCAAATTGGCCCTGCTCCAACGTTTTTGGCCGAGCTGGACATAGGTTCTGATCCTACTAGGCCGGACCAGCACAGTCTACCGCAGCTACAAGAAGATCATTAAGTTAGCTCAAGAGCGACCATTTTGGTCGGGATTTTTGGGCAGAAGCTCGATATCCACAATGGCAATGCCTTTCCAGACCGTAAGTGCACCCCAGAGACCTGTTCTTTTGCATTCTTTGACTATGCCCTACCATCTCGAAAACTGGCAGGAGAGCCTCACTGTTGACAAATATCATAGTCTTTCCAAGATGCCCAGTTCGATATATTCGACTGGTATCCCAGCTTTCAATCCTGTGTTCGTTACTTTGTCGACCATGCTCAATATAGTGTTCCAGTGCAGACAGTGGCAGCATGCATAAACATCCTTTTGCCTTTTCAGCGAGGATTCCAACCTCCAATATCTAGATCTTCAGGACCCTCATCGTCGGCGTCTTCGTCCAGAACGGTCGGACCCACGAATCTTGCGCCATCTACCGTCAGTTTAGTTCCGTACATACGCCGCCTTGTTGTTACTGGTTTCGACTCCCAGGCTGTTCTTCATGGATTTTTCGGTGATGACTGGCAACAAGGCATTGGTGCCATACATGAGAGCGAGCGCAGGAATTATCTTTTTGCTGCCAAGAGTGATAATTGGCTCAAAGTAAAATCCCAATACGACATGGCTGATGGGCAGTCAGTCCCGTTCCTGCGACCACTCCAAAACGTTACCGAGAATGAGATTCAAACTGCCGAGAGCAGCTGGAGTGAGTGGCTCGCCATGCAAGATTGGATGCTTGGACCACGAGCCCCTCACGATGTTGGCGAAGGTCGCGTTCGAATTAAGAAGGAGCAGGACTAAATTAAAGGCCTTGAATTGCCATCGCATGGTAACACACGTGCATTTGAGTGCGTATGCGTAAGGGAAGCCTCACCAGGAGAAGGACATTATGCTTGGCTGAGTCATACTTCTGTAAGGTACCTCCCTACCTACCTGAGGCAGGTAGGTACCTCTGTACCTAGTAACTACCTACTACCTACTCGAGGTAGAGAGGACACGAGGAAATAGGCAAAAGAAAAAGCAAAAGCAGAGATAGACATGGCAGGTCTTCAGAGGGAACCAGTACCTACAGAATGCCTGTGTGGGAGAGCAATAATTCAGAAAGGCGAACAAAAACTCGTCAGTTGATCATACATGCCGATCGATATTGGCTTGGACGTTTTAAGCTGCAGATACAATTGGATTATCTAGATACTGCCCACTTCGCAAACATAGCGGGAGCACGATTACTTGGGCGCACACGCGCATACTTGATACAAATCAATCAAGTGTCAGTCTGGGGGAAATTGCAGCTCATACCCCTCCCAGTGTAACTCTAGTTAAAGATACAGATGGTGGCCCATCTCATGGTTACAAAAAAAAGAAAACCCGTGATACTTGAACCCATGAGAATTGCCCAGAACGTATCCTCACTCCCCCTAGTTTCTGTACTGAGTTGATTACTATGCAGTTGATCGGGCCACCGAATAAGACCCCTTGCCTCCTAAAACCTGATTTTTCTTCCCCGTTAACGCCATGGGTGACTGGTCTATAAGTTTACTTGCCACATCTTGTTGCTGTTATCATTGTTTTGTGCATTCCTGCCTCCCCAGGGCCTGCGTGTGTGGCTCACTTGCTAAGATGGAACCAGAAGGGCGGCGATATTGTTTAATTGCAAGCCCAGTATGGGGGAAAGAAGGCCAAGTTGACAAGGGAGACGACCGCATTAGTTAAGAAATCCTTTGCATGCCGGCGTACCGCAAAGGCAAGGGATTCGATCAAGACTGCCAATCTCACGCTCGAACTTGTAGTCGTAGGTCAATTCTTCATCTGTGACACGAATATAAGTTAGTAGGGATAAACGAGCAAAGCAGAGATATCTGGGGAAAACGTACTCATAGCAATGTCACGTAGTGCGTAGATGACAATGCGCTTGCTACCCTCGACTTTGATGATCTTTGCGGTACAATTGGGCATGCAGCTGTGGTTGATAAAGCGTGCAATCCCTCCCTTCTTCGTAGCGTCCACCACGGTATTGTCGTCGATGCGGAAGAGATAACTGCTGCCAATTCCGCTCTTCAAGTAACGGTTCTCGCGAATCTCAGCAATTTGCTGACGTACTTCTTCGCCGACGTACTCAATAATCATGTCATCCTTAGCCATATTCTCCATGGCGTAGAGACCCCAATTGTGGATTGCTGACCGAGCAAATTTGACGGGCTTCTTGCGCTTCTTAAGCTGGTTGAACTTGAATACGTCAGAGTCCTGGCCAAGTGTCTTTTTCTGGTCATTGAGATCGGCCACGTAGCGACGGTTCGTGGCACGGTTAGCTCGCGAGTTGCCCTTGGCAATAAGCTTCTCAGCGGCAATCTTGGCAGCCTCTGCAGCCGCGGCAGCGGCATCCTTGCCGGACTTCTTGTAGTGAGCCTCGCGCTCCTCTCTGGCTTTCTGTACTTTGATGTGATGCGGTAGGTATTTGGATTTTTCAGAATTGAGAATCTTCTTCACACCCTCTGTTCGCGCGCATCCGGTAGGGTTGGGCACGTAGTAGCCACCAATAGATACGGGAGTGTGGAGGCTACCGTCTTTTGAGTTGAGTTCCCTGACTCGGTTGCGCTTCCAGAGCCATAATTCTGGACTCTCGATACCACAAGAGTTGAATCTTCTCGATAGTCTGGCCAGGTCAGGCGCGTCACTGGTTCCAAGGGCCAGTCCTTGGAATAGGGCCGCCTCTGGCCTGAGACCATCAGGCGGAGCCATGGCTGGAGTTAGAGGCTCTGTTGCAAATCGTTTTTCATCGTGCTGCTCCGTGGGTAGTTCTTCGACGACACTCTTGGCAAGTGGCTGCGTTTCTGCCACCTCGGGCGTGTCGACGGCATCTTCCTCTTCCTCCTCATCCCGCTGAGAGCTGGTCTCGGTGTGTCGCTTAACAGCCTCGCGCTCTTCGAATATTTGCTTCTTTGTCTTCTTTCTAGACTTGGCACTCTTCTTCTTCAGCCCTCTGCCCACAACCGAAGCCGGTGTCTCAGAGCGTGATATTCTGCTATCGCGATCATCCCCAGTCTCGGGTTCTGGAATGCTTTCAGTAAAGTCCTCGCTCACAACAGGTTCTGAGCCCAGTTGCCCAAGCCTGATACCAAAAAGCTCCTCATCTGTTTTCTTTTGCCGCTTGTAGACACCATCCACGGAAGGTTCGAGTTTTCTTTTCCTAGCGGTTAAGCCATCTGCACCAACGAAGCTGGCTTCGGTCACCGAGTCTTCGTCGACAAGGCTCCAGCCAGCTAGACCATCCTTTGATGCTTCGTCGTCGCTACTAATACGGCTTCGTGAGCGTGAGTCAGGCTCTTCTGTCTCACGAGTCATGAGAGCGCGCGTGTCGGTATCATCATCCGACTCTGCATCGCTGTCTAGACTCCTAAGGCGGTGATGAAGTGATCGGAAGGCATTTCGAGCAGCCGGTGGGCGTTGCCGCGCGAATGGGTCAACGAAAGTGCTCTGTTGGGCATGTCCCTTGGTCTTATTCTTGCGAATTCTAGGCAGTGCTTTCGGCTTCAAGTGGCCAGTTCTTCGCTCGATAGGGTCTGCACGAGAGTTGGGTGTACCAACACGTGAGCTGTCGTTTTCTTCTTCAATACTAAGTATGTCCTCGACAATGTGAGGATGTCCAATGTTGAGCTTTCTCCGTTTAGCGGCATGATTGGCAGGGTCGAGGAAGGCGTAGAGAGCAGGGGCAGCAACTTTGGTCCGAATATGCCGTATCAGATGCTCGGTCATCTCACGGCGGACAACCTCGACAGCTTCAATGACGGGATCAAAATTCTTAGCCCTTTGTTTCTTCTCCTCCTCGATATCTGCCTCTTCTTCTCGCCGACGCCTTTCTCTGTCGTCACGAGCATGGAATTCCCTATCCGGCTTACGCTCAGGACTAACGCTTGATCGGCGCCGGCGACTTGATGAGTTGATAGCTTGGTTTGTTCGTGGTAGACACAAATGCATCGTCATGTCATAGTTGAAGAATTCGGTGTGATTAACAGCACGAAAACATCTCTCAGCTTCAGATTTGCCTGTGAAAGAATTGCGAAACACGATGTAGTAGCCGGATTTATCGAGGCGAATTTCCTCAAACCCGTAATTTTTCAATCGCTTCTTCATGTGCGGCAAGATGCTTGGTAGAACTGGGACACTATCGCATGTAACAAAAACGTATGGGTCGTTCGAAAGCTGCTGTGCCAAATTTTTAGACTCTATCAGACTCTGACCCTTCGAGGGAGGCGCAGCGACTGTTGTTGGATGTTGATTAGTTGATGCAGATGTTGGCCGCGGTATGGACGGCCCCTTCGGTGCTGTGGGAGGGGCACGCGCAAATCCAGAAGCGGTTCCGGCTTTGGGGCCTGTGGGAGGAGCTTTAGCAGCAAGAGCCAATCTTTCCCTCTCTTGTTTCTCCTGTTTCTCCTGTTTCTCCTTCTCTCTCTTTAGGTATTCCTCCAGCATTCGTCGACTTCTACGACCATCGGGATCATATTCTACTCGAACGATGTCGGCGTCAACCTTGAGGCCTCGAGTACGTACAGCTCGACGAGCGGCATCAATAGCGGAAACATGAGGTCGATCGGGCCGTTTGGAATCACGATAGCGAATAGTAGCGAATCCTAGATAACTTCCAGTCTCTGGATGCATCTTATTACTGCTCTCAGCGATTTCACCAAAGGCAGCAAAGATAGATGTGACTTTGTTGAAAGGAGCGAGAGGGTTGTATCTTGTTACCACGATCTGAGTAGGGGGTCCGGGGCCAATGGAAGTCTTGGGATCGTATGGATAGGGTTTGATGTTCTCGGGCGCAGGTCGTAGTCGAGATTTTGCGAGGTAATAGTCGGTGTTGATATAACCCAGGCGACCACCAGGCTTGGATAGCCGAGGGTCTGTAGGGGGGGCGTCATCGTCCTAACAATTCATTAGACAAATTTCATAAACCACGGATGACACCCCCCCGGGGGAAATATTGTATAATTGTACATACCAGACCAAACTCTTTGTAGGTCGGCTTAGCGTTTTTGCTCGCACTTTTGTTGCGTACTCGATCGAGGAGCGGGTCATGTGTGCATTTAAGTCCCTTGACGGAGGGTGTCGGGTCTCGAGCTGGGTCGCGCTCGGTGACAGAAAAACTGTCAGATATCGAGCCACTGGCCATAGTGGCAGAGGAGTTGTGAAAGGACGTTTTCGAAGCCCGATCGGCGGTCACTATTGAAGTGATATCTGATTTGACAGAGGTCAAAGACTGAGAGGGCGAATCTGTGTGAGCGATAGGAGTAAGACTGGATGTTGGGAGGCGGGATGATGATGTAGCGATAGCAGTGCCCTGTCTCGCAGATGAACTGAAGATGGATGAAGCTGCGCTGCTGTACGAGCTGGTTGAGTCCACAGTGCTGGGAATGTCGACCAATGATGAATCATTCTCATCCATATGAGATTGAGGGTTATCTGTAGTAAGGGGGTGACAGTTTTGATGAGATGAAATCTGGGCAGAAATATCGGCGCTGACGCTAACAGCAGCTGTGCCGTTGTGATAATCCGACGTGGGTTTGTTGGGGGAGGCAGACGACGTGGTTTTGAGATGATCTAGGTCTCTCTCACGGTCTACACGACTCTGAGCCTGGGCCTTTACCTTTGGGGCGGTCGGGAAGAACTGCGCGAAGCTCGCGCCGGACGGGCGAGTCATCGTGACTATGCGCTCTTCCTAAGACCTCTGTTCTCCAACCATGATAATCTCGAGTCGTAGCACCAGGGGAGAAAGAGGCGATTGAATAAGGAATAGTATTAAAGTCTTGACCGACGATGATTGAGTGCGGATGTCGAAAGGTTGAATGAAAGTAGAAAGACGCGCAAAAAGACTCCACGCGACCGTGTGAAATTATAGGTGAATCAGAGGTACCAGATGGCGGGTAAGCGTCATTGGTAGTTCGGTTGCCCAGATCAATGAGAGTCGAGACCAAACGCAGGTCAAGGAGGATTAACTTCAAAAATGATGAAGGACAAGTAATAGAAAGCTGTGGCAAGCAACGTGGAGGGCAGAACGAAGTGCAATGTTGGGTTGGGTCGTTCGCGAAGTAACGGTGACGATGTGTGGAGGATGGGAAAAAAAAAAGAAAGTCAGATCAAGGTCAAAGGAGGGAGTTTGGAGATTTGTCTGGGGGGCTCAGGGATGATGGGCTACTTGCAAGGAGGGCTCTAGAGTTTTGGACGGCGTTCTGCTTATCGATTGGTTTGAATAATATCGCCAGTTAGGCTCACCAGCAATTAAGTACCGACTGTACTGAATAATGAACTTGGACATCTGCCCAGCGGGCAAGCAGGCTCTGACCGCTACGCTAATTGGACAATCATTTCAGCCTATGGATCTTTCTATGCGACCTGAAGCCCCAGCCACATCAAATATCAACATTCCACCATGCTTGATTGAGGGGGGTACTGTAATACGTGTCTAAGTGCTTCAAGCATTAACCCCCCGCTTCTATTAGTGTTCTTCACCTAATCAATGATAGCGTCGTGATTTCTTTCTATTTGGATCAGGTCTTTCCCATGAAGTAAGAAAAGACCGGTTGCTCTACAAGTACATTCAGATGAGGAATCCCCCAATGTCTGTGCTTTCCCCACCTTTTTGTTTGTTTATTTACGTACTTGACAGCATCTAGTGCAGCTGGGTCATCGTACAAGGCCTTCTGAGACAATAATGCGTTTCTTCTCTTTGGCCATTGCGCTGGCCATTCATTGCATTCAACAAAATAGAAACAAACAAGCGTCGGAATTTATATTTGTTTTTCTCGTAACGTAAGATAAAGACGCACGAAAAACGGCTGTGTCCTATCAGCCTTTGCTGTTTACTTACAACATGACATGAAAAAGGAGGCAAAGACAAAGTTGATATTCCGGCCATTTCCAAACTCCATCCTGTACAGTCTGTCTGTTCTCTATAGTATTTGAACAAGAGATGTAACAAGCGAAACGCCGCAAATCCCAACAACGATACACGATACTTGTCATAAGTCACGTACTTAAAGGTTCAGTCTTAATTCGAACTCGTCTTCATCGTCAGAAAAAGGGAGAGGACAGTTGACCTGAGGGAGATCATCATCCTCGCTATCTGCGCCAAAGACCGACATGAACTGAGGGACGGTACCTATGTCCTGCTTCTTTGGTACTGCTTGACGAAGACGGGCAGGGGTGATGGTAAGATCAGGTTCAAGGAGACCCAACGGGTCCGCTGGGTTGACGGGTCGCGTAGACCGTGCTGGAACTTGTGCAGCGGGGATCTGTTTCTGCATCATCGAAGAAGCCGATCGTCCTCGATTATAACCGATTGTCGTTCGTGATGCAGCCTCACCCGTAGCACTTTCGGCATGTGACGTTTTTGCTCTGGTGACGGGTTTCTTTCCCTGGATTAACGTACTTAGTGGTTTTCGTGTCTTTGTTGTTCGGAGGTTGGTTGGAGCTCCTATAAATCGGCTGGTATCAGGGTGCACTGAAAGTGCTGAAGCGGCGCGTCTCGAGGCAATGGTGGATGGCTGTTTAAGCTTTGACATATTTCCCCTCATCTCTTGAACCGAGACACATCTAGGCTTAGCTATAGCCGTCTTCATCTGATGCTCTGTATCGGAAAGATCATCATTGTTGAAGGCTAAGGAGTCTGTCTGTTGTCTGTTCCTCTCCTCGGCCTTAGTCATGACCTTCTTCATGGACTCTTCATATTCTCTGTCTTGCTTCGATACACCTTCTCCATCGATGGGGTTGTAGAAGTGTTGATAGTAGCCTTTGAACAGGTTGCTCCCCTTCAACTCTTGCAGAGTCAATACATCCTTTGGGAAGCAATCTGATTCGTAAGCAAGATTCTTGGGCTTAGGCGGACCATACTCAGGCTCTTCCTCTTCACTCGACCTGGTTCTAGTTTCGACATCTACGCCAATAGGAGTAGCGTCAATTGGGTGGAGTTTCGGTTTTTGGATTGTTGCTTTGACTTGAGTCTTGTCGATGCGCTGTGTCTTGACATTCCCGCCCACCGTCTGCCCGTTCTTAGCTTTGGCATTGGTTGTTTTGTTGCCCAAAGGCGCTCGACCCTTCGTCCCTGAAAGGTAAAGAAAAGTTAGCAAGGGAGGTTACTGATTATGAAAACATTGTCTTCATTACCCATTGGAGTTACTAATGCTTGTCGCATGCTCGTGGTCACCATTTTTTCGTTTCCAAGGAATGGTTTTGTACCTCCCAAGCCAGTTTTTCCAGTAAAGGCTGTTGGAGCATTCTCGTCATGCTGGTTGTATCTGGATGGTGTTTTGGGATATCGCGCACCTGGGGTTTTGTGCTGTTGTTTCGTCAATGCCTGCTGGCTATGGGCCAGATTTTCTTGGTCGCGATGCGCTGCGAGCATTGTGAAGAAATTGAAGCACAACGAGTGAGATCTCGTTCTCTTCAAAAAAAAAAAAAGTATTCTGTTAATGAGAACTTTTCGATTCAGCGGAATTATAGTGAGGTCGTCGAAGGAGGGGAATCCTGACTAGATTAAGAATGGGATGTGTACCAGAAGAACATGTAATATCTCCAATTCAGGTGTTGTTTGGTATGGGGCGTGCCCGCTGGCCAGGCAACAGCCACAGCTGGGTTTTCACGTTTGACCCCAGCTTAGTAGGCAGGTGCCTTCAGGGGAGGTAGGGTACCTCTTAGGACAGTCTAGGTACTGGAGGTAGTAGTTTTAGCAAGTCAGTAATGAGTACCTACTTGTGGCCTGGGCGCAGCCACACCGAGGCTGACCAAACAGAGGAACACTGGTACGTAGCGATGGCCTCCACCTTAGTAGCAAGGGGTACTTGTGGAGGGGCATGGCTTCTCCCCTTTTGATTCTTGACCACTTCATCTCACATCCGAACAACGCGGCCCTCTGGAAACCCATCACCATACCCACTCCAGCTAGACTTTGAGGAAAAAAGTGAACTGCAAGGACAGCTTCATCATCACAAAATGGACCGCATCAAGGAGGTTAGTAGCTCATCCGTATTTTTGCTACCCCACCATACCAGCAAGACCCCTTTTGGAGGGGCAAGTCCGCCATTTTGGGCTTATCTCGATGCCCGGTTGCTAATGTGTCGCTGGCAAACAGAAAATGAATCAGCTTCGTCTCGAGGCAGACGAGGCCTCCAGCAAGGTTGAGGAGCTCCAGGCTAAGGTCAAGGCGCTAGAACAAGAAAACTTGACCAAGGAACAGGAGATTACGTCGCTACAGCACAAGCAGAACTTGCTCGAGAGTGAGGTTGAGAAGCTCGAGAATGCGGTCAAGGACTTCAAGAAGGCTGCCGACGAGGGCCAGCATCATGGCACCCAGAACGAGACCCTTCAGAGACGACTGCAGCTCCTTGAGGAGGAGGCCGAGGAGGCCGATAAAACTCTCCGTGAAGCCAACGAAAAGTACGTCAACCCATGATCAAACTTACAATTTCCCCGATTCTCATCACCGCCATTTCGGCATTCGGATGTAACATGTTTTTATTATATGGAAGTCTGTTCCTAACCGTGTCATTTTAGGCTCCGACAGACCGACGTCAAGGCTGGCCACTTCGAACGAAAGGTGCAAGCCCTCGAGAACGAGCGTGATCAGTGGGAGGCCAAGTACGAGGAGATGGCCAAGAAGCACACCACTCTGCAGAAGGAGCTGGACGAACTTCAACAGGAGATCGGCAACATCTAAGCAAATACCGGTTGTTCCTTTTACAAAGTGTCGAATATCTGTTAGCATGCTTCCATGCAAGAGTGGTCGTGGTCGATCCTTTTCATAACCTGATTGGGTTGCTGGGGTACAGGGTTTTGCCAACTGAGCGAATGGAGTAGCTGTCGTATGTTACATTTCTACTAGCTGATCGAAATTGGCTTCATTTTCTCTCTAAGGGTATCATGTGCTTTTGTAGACATCTCGTCCGGAGTTCGTTCATGAATGTGCCTTGACAACAATCTCGTGAGAGGGAGGTATCGGGCACTTTGACTATGTCCTCCGCGACTTTTTAGCCCGCTGTTTTCTTTCCGTCAACTGCCTTTCGAACTTATTCTCATAACGAAACTTCTTCTTCTTCTTTTTCAACTTGTCGTTCTGAGGTTTGCCCTTGTCTGCCATCGCTTCATCCTCAGCTGTCTTGTTCTTCTCTTGGTCCTCAGGCTCGTCCACTTGAGGTTTATGTAGCCCATCCCTCGACACTGACACCGACTCGACTGTGACGGTTGTGTATCGATCCTCGTCAATGTACTCTTCTTCGTGGTCTACAATCTCAAGGTTGGGTTGATCAGGAAACCCGTCCCACTCATCGTTCGAGGCCTCGTCTTCTGATTCCTGCTCTACGGCACCTGCAACTGCAGACTCCTGTAGCAGTCGGTTTACCTGTTGTACATGTTCTTCAACTTCGCGACGGCGCTCCTCTCGAATCTAGTCATCAATTTTTAGAAACTAGTCCCGCCGAAATGTATGTTGACGATCAGACATATGGGATTCATACCTGTTTCCGCATTTCGAGTTTCTCTTGCCGAGCTTTTTTGGCAGCTTCTTCTTGGGCATTTTTGATCCGTTGTTGTTTGCGCTTGTGGAATCCAGTAAGATATTCTTGTCGAGCATCAAAGTCGAAGTTAATCTCTTCGATCGTGGACGTCGCTTTTCTTTTTTTTGGTGGTGGAGGTAATGAGCTTTTCTTTGGCCTGGGTTTTGCAAACATGACTTCCAATACCGCAAAAACAAGTGGCAGTGTTATAAGAATGAAGACAAACTACTTGAAACGGACAGGCTTTGTTGATTCGTTGATTGAAGATGTGTAGCTTGCCGTCCCTAGAATTCTTTATCGCAAACTTTCTGAAAGAAGCCCCATATTTGTCGGAGCTCACCTCGGTGTGCGCTTAAAGGGCTTAATGATCTAAGCAGACTGTTACGTAAGTGGCCATTTTCCGTTAGCTTCCTTTCCAAGATCGCGACGCATCCACCACAAGCTTCCATGAGGGTACAGGTAACAGATTGTCAAGTCGTCGAACTCTCATCAACCACATTTAGTTATGCGTTTCCAACATCTTGCTGGCGCTTTGGCGCTTGCGAGCACTACAACTGCCTTTTCGGACTCTTCCCCTCTAGTCCTCATCTCGACATCCAAGTACGATACTCATTCATCGACCTGCTTGTAGCTCTCCTTTCAGGAAGACCTGTTAACCAGTGCCTGCTCTAGGTTTGTTGAAGAGCCATCATCTCTTCAAATTCAGACAAGCTCGCAAGCGCTCGAAAATGTCCGTGATGTATTGTCATCATGCCCTAGCGACCGATACCTCCTCGTCTCCCAGCCTGGTGTTAACGCCCTCGAGCTTCGTGGACCCAACGGCTGCTCAATGTCCCATCTCTGCCGCGCCGTAGACGACTCTAGAATCCAGGGCAAATTCATCGTATCTGAGGTCATTGGTGCGATGAGCCAGTCCGGTCTGGCTAATCACATTCGCACAGCCTGCCTAGAACAAGGAAAGGACGTTGCCATCGATGAGATTGCTCTAGCACCTTTGAAGTCCGACCGGGCTGGTTCTTTAGCTGACAATGGTAAGTGACGCAATCGATCATTATTGTCAGATGTGCTGATTGAATTCAAGACAATGCTTTGACACGCAGTATCGACGCGATAACCTCTAGCGACTCGTACAGCATCTTGTTTATTGGCACCCCAGATGAGCCGGTCTATGAGGCGGAATTCCAAGACCCCGTGAGAACGGACCTCAAGAGAGACCTTAGCTCCATGCTAATGCGCCGCGATGGCAACACAACTATCGACCGCCGCTCCTTATTTGAAAAGTATCAATTCTTTACTCCCGGTCAGTCACTGCTCTTAAATTTTCAGAACTACTCACTAATGTTCCTGCTAGGAATTTTCATGGCTATCGTTACGGCAGTCGTACTATTTTCCATTCTCACAGTGGGCGTGAAGGCTCTTGGTAGTCTCGAAGTGCCCTATGGTGCTTTTGATAAGGAGATGGGCCCCACGGCGCAAAAGAAGCAACAGTAACTGTCGTGTTCTACTAGCCATAGGCATAAAGTTGTTACTATCAACCTCCATGTGGGGGCGATACGTGTAAATTGGGATATACGGAGTTATGGTTTTCGGTATCTTGCCTGCTACAGAATTGTATTGTCTTGTGGTGATAAGTGAGTAGAAGTATTGCATTCAATGTCGCAGTCTTGGTCTCATTTCGACCTTTGATGAGCGAAGCCATCCCTAGCCTCGCTTTTTGGTTGTTATGAAAGATTCGAACGCCATACTCCAGAGACTGCCATTTATACTCTCTCCATGTGGTTATCAAATAGTCCTCCCTCGTCCCTGGAATCATCACCCTGAGCATATTTGTGATCTGTTGAATTCCTTGCGGTCTTGTGTCTTGTTCAATGTCGTCCTCCAAATTCTCAATTTTTACACCAGATGGCTGGGAAGGAGGAAATTCGCAATACCCTCCTTCACAGCGTATTCATGGCCACAGTTGGCGCACCGTAGTTTGCCCTCCGACATTTGCGTTTCAATGAGCAGATGGTGAAGTTCCTGGAGCATCTTCTCGTCGGCTTGAAGCTCCTCGGGCGTAGGCGCCTGTTCCGGAAGCTGTGGGAAACCAAGCTGTTGATATGATAATATTAGATGTGTTCTTGAGCGTAAAGGAGACTATCTCATCAACTGAGTGGCATTATATATGCCTAGGGGCATATACCACCTATGTTTCATATGCTTTAGACTCACCTCAGAAGATGTAATTCGTAGCGCTGCCCAGTCGAGGCGAGGCAAGACATTCAGGAGCATTTCGGCGTTCAGCTCGATGTCATCCTGGACGAGCTCGGCTTCCTTTGGATGCAGAGGGTATGAATCAGAAGACGACTTGCAAGCCTTGACTGCGCAAGTAAGGAAGTTGAGGCTTAGAACCTTCATTTTTCCCTTCTTTTTTCTTCGTTTCCTATCACTTTTATTCCCTTTCGAGACTTGTTCAGTGAGGATAGGAAAGAGGGAGGATCGAGTGATGTAGAAGGTGTTGTTAAAGTGAAGAGCGTTGTTGTAACGACTTCTAACAGTTTGGTTTATATTATTGTTCTAATACTTTTTTATTATTTTTATTTACCCTTTTTTTTTCTCTTCTTTTTTATTGGAGCGGGGTGGAAGTCATGTCGAGTCGCCCACTCCACGTGACAGGGATGATCGTGGGTGGATCAGGACAGTCATTTTATGCCACTCTGGTCAGTATTAGGTATGAAGGTATTCGAAGTGATAGTTTTTGCTGGTATTGGAAGACAACAGAATCACGACTTGCATCAGTTCATCAAGAGCAAAACTGTTCTTTTTTCAACTAGATTTGATTGCAGGTGCTCTTTGATATTCCAAGACTAGAGCCTGCCATCCATTCAGGACCTAAAACGTCGAGCCTCGTCGACTGGCACGCAGACCAAGGACGACAATCGCGCCAACAAAAGCGAAAAGACCAGCCTTCTGTAATGTTGAGAAGCCGGATGACTCAACAACCATTTCTGCCGAACCGTAGAGATCTAGACAAGCGGACGCTGGTATCAGCATGCGACCATTGTTAAACAAGATCGATTGCGCAGCGAACAGTGCACACCAGGTAGGGGGACCAGCCTCTTAGAGCTCGACGTGAATACCTTCAAGGGGGACCTCGAGTTCGCCGCTCTTGACGATCTTGACGGCTTCAACAGGACGGTCGGAAACAGTCTTGGTGTTTTCAATCTTCTCGACAACGTCATAACCCTCAAGAACCTCACCGAACACGACGTGCTTTCCATCGAGCCAACTAGGAAGGTATATTAGCTGTTATTCAAGAGGGAGGACGTGTTGTGAATAAAAAAGGGAAAGGGTGCTCTTACGAGGTCACGATAGTTGTGATGAAGAACTGGGAACCATTGGTGTCGCGGCCAGCGTTAGCCATTGAAAGGAGGCCCTTCTTGGAGTGCTTGAGTTTGAAGTTCTCGTCCTTGAAACGATCACCGTAGACTGACTAGGTGTTAGTGAATCAATGAATGAATGGTTGATGTTGCCTTCTTTTTGACGCCCATCGGACAGGAACGAGGGACAAACATACTGGACTTGCCACCGGTGCCATCACCCTTGGTGAAGTCACCACCCTGGATCATGAAATTCTTGATGACACGATGGAAGTTGGATCCCTCGTAACCAAAGCCCTTCTCGCCTGTGGCAAGAGCACGGAAATTCTCAGCGGTTTCAGGGACAGTTTTGCCATAGAGACCCATGACGATGCGACCGAGGTTCTCGTCACCCTGTTGGATGTCAAAGAAGACCTTGTGGGTGATCTTGGGGCCTTTGGCTGCCTCAGCGGTCTGGGCGAGGAGCAAAAAGCCCAGGCCAAACAGGAGGGCCGTCGTAAAAAAACGGCGAAGGTTGAACATTGTGAATCGTCGTCAGTCAAAGAATGCTGATGATGATGATGATGATGATGGGGCAAAACAATGGAGGGAGAGACAGAGTTGGGGACACTTTTATAGGGATGGCGAATTGACCAGGGGTTAGCTACGACAATCTTGGGGGGGCTGGAGCTCTTGGGCTCCCGAATTGAGGGAAGCTTGCTGTTTCATGCCATGTATCATCCATCACCAGCCACAGTTGCCCAAGTACTGCTGAGCGACCCTCTAAGCATGGGTACCTTTAGGAAGGTGGATTGGACCCTCCCGCTTTCTGGCCCATGGAGGCTTCAATCAGCCGTGCATATTTAACCCCGATTTTACCGACACCGCCCATTCTTTTCCCAATGTTGCCCATACCTCGACGCAATTCGAATGCCTCTCGACGGTGCTTGAAATATCAACAGAACTTCATTGTTGTAAACTCAATTGAAGGACATTGGTTAGGTTCCAATATGGTACAAATCAGGAGCCAAAGCCCGCAACTGATCATCTCTGCTAACTATGGACTCAGGTTTTCATCCTTGGGGTTAACTTTAACGAGGGCAAGTTGGTAAAGGTAAGCTGAGTATTCGCAGCATCTCTCAAACCACGACTAGGCAGACAAGATCCTAATGTAGTGTTTCTTTCTTCTAACTGGATGCAGAAAGCCCTCGAGTCTTTCTATGCCCTCGGTCCCACTACTTCCAGTCGAATAATGGCCAAGTACTCCATTCACAAGCTGGCCAAAGTCGGCTCTCTAGCCCCTCGAACTGTCACATCCCTGACTGCCGAACTGTCGCAGATGACGATTGAGACGGACGCCCGGCGACTAGTACAGGAGAATATCAGACGACTGAAGGATATGGGATCGTACCGTGGTAGACGACATGCGATGGGTCTACCAGTGCGCGGCCAGCGAACAAGGACGCAAACAATCACAGCAAACAAATTGAACAGAGTCGAGCGACGAGGTTAGATGGAACAAGAATAGCGTCACTTATCCCCATTAGATTTCGGCCGGTGGAATGGGGAATGGAAGCGAAAATCATAATTTGGGGCTGGACGACCAAGTTGTACCCCGTGTGTTGGGTTCGGACCAAATTCGATCGAGGACGTGCAGCTCGTCGCGCGCCCTTGCTGTACAAGACTTGTACAAGACGTGTTTATACAATGTACGATCAGAAGATTTTGACAAGGAGATTTCTATAAAGTATTTAGAACTTGAGTGAATCCCTAGCTTGCCATCCAAACTCAGACGAACTTGATTGGTGAAAGGTCATCTTCCATGGGCAACTGTTCACTCGCCTGGAGCTCGCCAGCAACCGCATCCACTGTTTTCCAGACTCGAAGCAAATTTCGACCAGCTACCTTGGCAGCATCGTCATTGCTCACACCCAGCCGCAGCAATTCAGCGATCAAGTCTGGATACTTTGTCACATCTTCCAGCCCACGCGGCACTGTCTGGATGCCGTCAAAATCGGTACCAATACCAACATGATCAAATCCAATCAAGTTACCGATATGCAATATGTGCCTGGCTGCTTGTGTCAATGTTGAGTTGGCCGGGAAAAACTGCGGCAGACCATTCTCAGCTCCCGTATCAGTACAAGAGATGAAGTCGGGAGCGATGTTTACCATGACGAGAGAGTCACGGTCTTTGACAAGTTGTAGCACGTTATCCTTGACATTCCTCGGATGGGGGCAGATACTGTATGCCGAACTGTGTGAGAATATAACAGGAGCTCGAGAACCGGGCCAGTCGTCCTTGCCACCGAGGACATGAAGCATTGTGTCCTCGCTTAAGGTACAGTTAGACAGGCCTTGAAGATGGAGCGAAGAGCTGTAGAGAACCTTACCTGACATGAGATAGATCGACAATCATTCCAATGCGGTTCATTTCATCGATAAGGCGACGGCCGAGGGGACTAACTCCGCCCCAAAGACGCTCGGCCTTACGAGTCGGGTGCTCCAAGACGGCGGCATCGGCAAATCGGTTGTGACAGTTGTGTGTAAGGGTAGCGTAGCGTACACCAAGGTCATAGAATTTGCGCAAGTTTGCCACAGAGTTACCGATCTGGTGCAGTCCTTCAATACCGAAGGGGGATATAAGTTTACCTTCTTTAAAGGCCTTCAAAGCATTGGTGCTGTCAACTTTTTGCGAGAATTCGCGCGGATAGGCCATTTGCAACCTAGTCATGACATCAATCTGGTCCAGTGTGAATTGGACGCCTTCAGCAGATGAATTGTTAGTGCCTGTTTCCTTTCAAGGCCCAACGGGATCGTGCTTACTCTGAGCGTAATTCTCATCAGAGAAGTCCGAACCGTTGCTGGGGCATGGGGCAAAGAGGCTCCAAAAAGCACCGCCACTCTGACCTTGACGTAGGCGACGCAGATCTACATGGCCAGGTAAATCTCCTTGTTCGAAGGGCTCAGTGAAGTTCTTGTTGTAGATATGGTTGCCATGCAAGAAACGGACCACCAGCGGGAAATCAACATGTCCATCTGCAGGAGATGTTAGCTTCGTCGATGACTACGTGAGAACAAGGGAGAAGACGCGACTACACAACACCAAATGACTCACCTATTAAGGGCGTATGGGTTAAAATGTGACGAGCCCTCTCCTCTGGTGTTCTCAAGCCATTGCCGGGACGAGGAAGCTGATTATAACAGTGCGAGACAGGGCGATGCAACAAGCTCAGGGATAGAAGAATAAAGAAAACGAATAGCAACGCCTTTCGTGGTGTCAACTTAGGGGACGAACCGGTCTGTCCATGTTGATGCTTGTGAAGTTGGTTTAACAATCCTCCCTTGACCTGTTTATTATTATTATTGTAAGACCTACCACCCTTGGAACGGGGGTTAGAGAAGGGGAGAACGGGAGCAGACTGGCCCATTCTGTATGGGCAAAGGACGAACAGCCTACAATCAACTAGAAAGTACAAAGAAATCCAATTAGTGAAAGACTGGAAAAGTAGATGACAAAGGAAGCGGTTGAATACACGTGAAACGAGGCGTATTGAGTTAGGAAGATGTTGTTGCGCATAAGGGGGCAGTGATAAATTACAAAGGGTTGCACGCTGACAAATACTGTACCTCTCTACCTACCTACTTCACCTCAGTAATTGTGACATGGGGATGTGTCACCACAAGGGACAATAATGAACTCTCCCTTACTCTGTACTAGGTAACTGACTGCATGGGTTAACGTTACTTACACCCTATAATTGGAATCTCTCCAGGTATCAATGGAGGACACCCGATCATTATTTTATCCCCCGCCAACTTCAATGAGAACAGTACCTAGGTATTCAATTTCCACAGGCACTATTAAACAATATCGACCTAACTCGTCTCCCTTGGATTTTTTACCACAACCACATATTATCCAAAACACCAAAGGGAACAACACCACCAACGTGTACCATCCCTTTCAGATAGTCCCCTCCCCTCCTGTCGCTGCTGCTAGGCTTTGCATTATTGATTCTTTGTTCCAAGGGAGTTTTTAGTGCAAACCATCCATGACATTGACAGCTATCGCCCTCGCAGCTCATTTGTGTCGAGCCATGGGAATCTTCTGATGGCATGTTCAACAGACTTTAGATACAACTCGTAGGATATATAAATCGTCAATCATATCCTTTTCTCTCCCTTTGTTCCTCAAGTAATTATTATACTGTTTTCACCGTATAACTCATCTCTGCTACCACATCAGTCATCACATATCAATCTTTTACCATGATTTACGCAAACACGCTATTCATCTCCATGACTGCTATTCTAGCAGGCAAAGCTCAGGCTGGACTTTGTCGACCAAATCCTCCACACTCTTCTCTGTACGCAGTAACAGCGGTCACCACTTCATTGCACCCTAGCACATACCCTGCACTCTCAGTATCGACGAGCTACACATTGACCGTAGTCACTGAGAGCAACAAACCTAAACCGTTGTCGTCGTCACTCAGCTTTGAAACAACGTACACTAGTGACACATCGTCATTGTTGGCTTCCTCTGCGTCCCGAGCGGTTTCCCAGGCTGTATCAATTCCAAATTCAGATCCAGCCAACCCTTCAACTAGTATTCAGTCTACCAGTCAACTCTATACAACCTCATCGACTACATCGGTTCCTACCTCTCAGCCTCCTACTACAACTATGACCATCGCTACTGATAGTGTCGCACCAACCACCCAACCATCGTCTACATGCCTTCCCAGATCGAACCTAACTTGTGGCACCAGAGGGTTCTTTTCAGGTTCCGCTCACAGAACTCACCTCTCGTCCGAAATCTTTGACGTTAGTTTCGACGAGTGCAAATCCCTTTGTCAGAGAGAACCTAAATGCTTGACATTTGGTATCACAGACGGTGATAAATGCGAGCTTTACAACGCTGCGGTCACAGAGCTTAGCTTTGAGGCCGAACCGAATTGGTGGAATAGGGTGTATGAAAGGTGTTGTTTTGCGTCTGAGTAAGAGGCTTTTGGTCCGGTGGCTGTAGTTCGAAATGGTGACATATTGCTAAGTAGCTTGGTTTAATTTAATGGTTTGTCGCATGTCTGATAGTTTCGCGCTTTTGGAGTCGACTGTACCCATGTACAGCTGTATATATCTGCTCTAGTCTGTCGCGTTATTACTAGTATACGTTTAATTGGAATAAATCGTACCATTTATATTTGTTGTCTCTTCTTGGTCTAAAGTTGAAGTCTCCAACCAGCACAGGTCATGACTATGCTTAACGGTACTTTTCGAATACTCTTGAACGCCCCGGTTGTCGTCACTCTCGCAGCCCACCACGACGATGGCTGGTTTCATTTCTCATCAACTGGTTCAATATTGACCCCTTTGCCATAATTCTTTCATATTGCATTTTCGTTAATTCTGAGTGTCTGATTGACTTGGTGTAGCGTTGTCCTTCACAGAGAGCTCCTCCACCTTTTGCGCAGTACCGTCAACTTGGGCACCTGGGAATCGAGTTCCCCGATTCTTGACCTTCTTCTCCTTCTTCACTGGGGGGGGATAGGCTTTGAGTGTTAACTCTTGCCAATCCTTGGATGACTGATAGTCCTCTTGGATAGGTGTCATCAGTTCGATGAGTCCCTTGGCAACAGCGGGCTTCAGGAGTTGGGGTGTCAGCTATAAGGTGGATTGTCAGTACCGGAATGCTTTACTCGACACTTGACATTCAGTGACATACCACATCATTCGTGTAGTCGGCCTGCATCTGCTGGATCGAGGTGTAAACCAAGGGTTCCGCATCGTATCGTTCAACGGTGAACTGCCGCGTGCCCGTCCTGAGCGCCGATCCGGGAAGCAAGACGTATTCTACTAAAGCCAGAACACCATTTCCTTCCACTACCTTGGGGACACATTCCGCCTTGCGAACTTTCTTGCTTACGGAATCGGCAGAGTCAAGTAGGTCGATCTTGCTGTCTAAAAAGAGAAGAAAAAAAAAACGTGAGCTTGGTGGTCAATGAGAGCGCGCCTAAATAACACATACTTTCATCACTTGAGCTCATCTTGTTTCCATTTAAGCCGGCAACCATAGGATTGATAAGATGAGCGCGCTTCAACAAAGTTAGCAATTTCCGAAAGTCTGTCCATATTTGTGTGTCGTACCTGTCGGTAGCCAAGTTTTGGAAGCCATTCAGTAGCTGCAACGAACAGTTTTCGCTGGTCAAGACCACCGAACTGAGCATCGCAATCGAGATACTGCTCGTCGAGAACTTGGAGAATAGGATAGATAAGACCACTTAAGGGGGCGTTGGCGGATTGTTTGACAATTTCGGCACCAGCCTTCTTGGCATCATGTTCTGATACTACGGAAGCCAGCTTGTAAACGTCCATTGTGTATGCGCCACTGGTCTGGTAGGAGCTTCCAAGAACAAAGCGCAGGCGATCGGTAGAAACACCAACTGCCTTGAGCATGGAAGTAATGATGAACTTGTAGTATTCGGCGCGATGGTTCACAAGTTCAATAGGAGCCTTAAGGTTGTCAAGAAAGCCATGGATATCGGCGAGAAGGATGGTGACATCGCAGCCGGCAGCGAGAAGTTGTGCGATTTTGATTGCTGGAACGAAGTAACCACAGTGAGGGCGACCGGTAGTGGCCGTGCCTTGAGAATATCTTCATTAGATTTACCAGCAATGGTCTGATGACACGTCTGTTACAACATACCCCAGTAAACCTTTGGATTCCGACCTTCAGCGAGAATTGATTTGATAATCTCGGGATTCAGAATCTCGGCAAGATTCTCGTTGATGAGAGTGTATCTCTCGTCTGCTGATTGGGTAGCCATTTCGAAAGAGTATTGAGACTTCGAAAATGGAAGCGCGAAGAGAGGACTCGGCAATCAAGATACAGATATCGGAACTGACTCACTTTCGGAATAGAGGTAAAGAGGAACTCGAGAAATATAGAGAACCCCGCTAGGGGTTGCATAAGTAAACAACTAAAACTGATCCCCGCCGGAATGGTTTTAAAATTAATCCGAGGAGGAAAGATAAAAAAGAGGAAAATATTATATATTAAATAATAAGATCCTATATTAAGCACCTCTATACTTATAACTAATATCTTTATATAATATAGC
>JABGLY010000732.1:0-24803 GCA_013623525.1 Fusarium dimerum
TTAAAATTCACGACGGGCCGATCGTTGACCCGGGGTTTTTATAGTGGAGACAATTTTCGTTCTCATGAAAGCATGCATGTTAATTTGTGCCTGGCAGGGGAAGGTTCCATGAGGCGCTAAAAAATTGGTGTTCTAGAATACAGGTGGGTGGGTTTACTGGTAGAATTTAGAAGGGGGGGGGTTTCTTCTTGGCCTCTGAACTTTTTTTTTGTAAGTAGGTTCATCTTTAATAGTTTGACAACCTGACCTTCTTTCCATAAGCAAACATTACCTCTGCAGCGAATAACTTCAGCACGATGCATCGCGCATTCACAGCTCGCATATTAAATCGAGCGCTCAGAATAGGTGAGGCACCAGCTTCATCGAGCGTACCGATTTTCCTATGTCCAGCTGCTGGAGCTTCAACTCGCTGGTCGAGGATGCCACTTCTGCCACTATCTTCACGAACAGCCATCTACTCTCGACGACTGAACCACACTGAAGCTACCACGACCGATAAACCCACCGATACAACGCCTCCTCCGCCTGCAGAACAACAAAGTCAAACTCTGAGAAGGAAACTTCCGACAACTTGTTCGGGCTGTGGCGCCTTCACACAGACATCCGACCCGCAACAACTGGGTTACTTTGATGTAGAGAGCAAAAGAGTGAGGCGATGGTTAAGGCCCGCCGCTTTCGAGACGAGGAAGACTGCAACTGAGGAAGACGCCGTGGTGGAAGATGTTCTCAAGACGCTGGATGAGGTGAGATTGAAAGAGCTTGGATTGGATCCTTCTCTGTTGATATCAGGCACAGAGAAGGAGGGTGATGCTACCCCAAGTAAGTACATATGCCGTCAGGGTGAAGGGTACGATAACTGACTTTTGATGATAGAAGCGCCCCCGCCAGACAAGCAACCTGTTTGCGAACGATGCCACAATCTGCAACACTATAGCATCACGAGCGATACAGCGAAAGTACCCATGTTTCATCCTACCGTCGAGTCATTGCGTGAGACTATTGAGGAGTCGCCTCACAAGTATAACCACATTTATCACGTAATCGACGCAGCTGATTTTCCTATGTCGCTGATTCCACGACTCAACGTTCTCCTGGGTGACATCCCTCTACGAACTCGTAACAGACGATCACGAGCAGGAAAATATGTGAAGGACCGCAAAACAGAACTTAGCTTCATTATTACGAGGAGTGACTTGCTGGGTCCGACCAAGGAGATTGTGGATTCCATGATGCCTTACTTGAGAGAAGTGCTGAGAGACACTCTTGGCCGCCTTGGTGGTAGGATTCGTCTAGGTAACCTAAGATGCGTGAGTGCCAAACGAAGCTGGTGGACCAAAGATGTCAAGGAGGATATCTGGCGACGAGGTGGAGCTGGATGGATGGTCGGCAAGGTCAACGTTGGAAAGAGTCAGTTGTTCGAGGCCGTCTACCCCAAGGGGAGGATGGGTGAGGGCAAGGGCGCTAATTCTGCAACCGTCGAGACGTATCCTCGAGACAGCCTCAGCGCTGAGTCGATCGCAGGAGAGCCAGAAATCGAAGTTGAGGACGTTTTGGATGTTGGAGAGTTGCTACCACCGGCACAGCCTGCTAAGAATTATCCCGAGATGCCCTTGGTCTCATCATTACCTGGCACAACAGCATCGCCGATTCGCGTCCCATTCGGTAACGGGAAAGGCGAGCTTATTGATCTGCCCGGTCTTGCTCGAAGTGACCTGGAGCTTTATGTCAAAGAGGAGCATCGCCAATCACTCATCATGAAGAAGCGCATCGTCCCTGAGCAGATCTCGCTGAAACCAGGCAAGTCTCTGATTCTCGGTGGAGGCCTAATCCGCATTACACCTAGAGATCCTAATATGGTCTTCTTGGCGTATAATTTCACACCGCTGGAAGAGCATTTGACGAACACGGACAAGGCGATTGCTTTCCAGAACCAGACGCGAGAATCTCCGGGTGTCCCCAGTATCATGCTGCCTGGAATCGGCGACAAAATGAAGCATGCGGGAACTTTCCCTCTCAAATACGACGTAACCAAGAAGAGGGCAGGGCCGTTAACGCGAAAGAGCGCGATCGGTCTGCAGGTTGACAACCTACCTTTCCGAGTATTGTCGACCGACATCCTGATTGAGGGGGTTGGTTATGTTGAGCTTGTCGCGCAGGTACGAGCTCAAGATGTGGCGATGCCAACTGTCAACCAACAAGAGGAAGAGGACTCTACGTTCGAGAAGAGACGGGCAACCCAGCAGAGATTAGACAGCTCTGACCCATTCGCTGCAATCAAGGCTGAGAGGAGAGATTCGAACGAAGTTCACGAAGTAGCACCCCAGAGACAAACAGAGCCGTCAGAGCCTAGGTGGCCAGCGGTCCATGTCTTTAGCCCTGAGGGGCAGTACATCGATGCACGTCGACCAATTCAGGGATGGATGAACAATAAGCCAAGAGTACGACCCGAGCATAAGAGAAGTCGACCTAGAAGGAGTATGAAGGGTGAGAAAAAGAAGGCAAAGGCTGAGAAGCGGGCTGCTCAGTCTTAGATGGATATGATTGTATGAGAACAGAGGAGGCGTTGCAAGATGTTGGTGTTGAAATATTGTATTGTATTATATGTATGTTGTATATGATGAAAGAAACCTGTAATATTATTTTATATCATATTTGTTTTCTCATAAAGAGACAATATTCTTTATTTGTATAACGGAATACTTTTTCCTCTATGAGATGAGGACCGGTGTATTTGATGCCCAGTAACTCTGTCTCTAACCCACCCACAGTACAATTACAGTGATGAGCTGTGCCTGCATGTGAAGGAAAATGACGTGGGGGACTATACCAAACTTAGCCCCAGATTTTCCCTCTGACGACCCCTCCATCAGGTAAAAAACTACCGATTATGGTAGGGGAAAAAAAAACCGGACTGATGACAATCATCCATGATTAACCATCTGATTCCTTCATTGAGCGCGTGACCTTGAAGACAAAGACAATAGCCATAACAACAATTCTCCTCGAGATTGATAACCCCATTACCACGTCAAGGCCTTTTATCTTTGATCCATCCATCCGTTCGTCTTTCTTTTTTTTTTTTTCAGCACATTTCAATTCATTTCTCACATCAAACGGATAATAAACTTGGCCCATCTAAGAGATTCCTGACAAATCCATCATGTCCAATACACCACAACAGCAACAGCAGCAGCAGCGCTCTACGCCTGTGCCTTCACAAACACAGACAGAACCGGCGCAAAGCTCTAGAGAAGGTAGCAGTGAGGGGGCGCCTCAGACGTTGCGATTGCGAGGTGCCCATTCATCGAGTGGCCGGTCGGTGCAGTGGGCGGAGGATGTGGTTGATAACGAAGGTCTTGGACGAAAGAGTTCAAAAGGTACAAGGCCTCTAGAGCCTCCCTTTCTTTCTTTCTTTTTTTTCCCCCCCTTCTTCCTGGCCACATGGAACTAACAGCGCTGGTTTTAGTCTGCTGCATCTACCACCGACCCAAAGCCGCCGACGAATCAAGCGACGAATCATCCTCAGACTCTTCCGACTCTGATTCTTCTGGCTCAGAACAGGAGGGCGCAAGACCATCTCGTGGGAAAGAACATGCTTGCGGGCATGGGCATGGACATGGGCACTCCCACGGAAGAGGGAGGAAGAGCGGCAAGGGAAAGGAGAAGAGGGCACCGAGTCCGAATGCCTATGAGAAGATGCCAAAGCCGAAACCAAGAGATACGGGTAAACAGTCATAGATGTGAAGAAGAGGGGGATGTTAAAGATTTGGAGGGGGGTTTATGGACCGATTGAATGTTTGTGATGATGATGATAGACGAGACACGAGATAAAAAGACAAGCGAGCATGGTGTTTATGATAATTATGGAATATGTATCAAGTCAAGTCCCATGATATTTTATGGTCTGTGATGTATCGTTTATGGTACAATACAACAGGGTATCAAATGTTTATGCCTTCCTGGCATTTTGTGCTAATATACTCCTTCACTCGCCCCCTTCAACATCCTTCTTCCCACTCTCGACGACAAAATACCTCCCAGCCTTTCTCCCCGCCGTTGACAACGCATTCCACTTCTCATCCTCGGACTCAACCTTATCCTTGGTCCTCCTCGCCCTCTGATAGTAACCCACCTTGACCTCCTTGTCCAAAACCTCCCTCAGCGCTTCCAACCCGACCGTCAGCTCCTCCAGTGCGGCGGGCGTCTCATCACGTATAGCCCGCAGGGGTTCCACGCCACGGGTATTGACCCTCTGGACGGCGCGGACGAATTGTAGTTGATTCTGCAGAGTAGTGATCATTTGGGATTCTGCTTCGGGTGTTGGTGGGAGGGGCAGGGCGGAGAGACGGAGAAGGTGGTGAAGTTGTGATGGGGTGATTGTCTCGGTCGATTCTGACGAGTTTGAGCTCGGTAGAAGACTTCGGACGGACCATGTCGGTGTTTTGAGAATGGAGGCGGCGGTAGATGAGTTGGTGGTGAGGGTGCGTCTTGTGGTTGATATTATCATAGCCCGACGAAGGGTGAGACGACAGGATGGACAGATGGCCATTGTGGTGAATGCTTTGTAGAAACAATCGATTAAAACATATGTAGCGAATGGGAAGTGTATTTGTGGTTGATGTCACAAGCTGGAATTGATCATTAATATTGAAACCTGTAAATTTCAAGATGAAAATCCAGGTTCAATGGTCTGAGTCTGGTCCCTTCATGAAGATGGAGCGGGTACGTACACAAAACGTCAAATTTCCAAGGCCTTACACCAGTACACCAGCCGCATTATTACTGGGGTCAGTTTAGTTCTCCCCCCCACCTTGGATTTTCCCAGCTTATGTGGCTGATTATGAACCCCCCATCGTCATAGTCCCAGGCTCAGCCGCAACACCAACCAACACCCTGACTTAACATCCATAAACAACCCATTCTACCCGATCTCCTCCTCCAAATATCTCCCTTTTCATTTTTCTTTCAACTTGCGATTTCATTTGATACCCCCTTCTCTCTCTATTGTTACAGTACGAAACAACCTTCATCATGGCTCAAGATCCCCGTGCTCTCCTGCAAAAGGTTCGTTTCGTTCCAAACCCCGCCTTGGGATTACCTTACACCTAGTAGTCTCGTCCTCTTGACTAACATGGAACCTCCTTTTTTACCTACGTCTCTAGGCTCAAAAGACCCTTCAGGGTGCCAGCAGCGGCTTCAGCTTCTTTGGTGGCCGTGAGGAAAAGTACCAGGAAGCTGCTGATCTCTTTATCGAGGCTGCCAATGCCTTCAAGATGCAAAAGCAGAGTTGGTGTTCCCCTTTGTTTTTTATCCTCCCTTACTCTGCATAGCAATGCGGTTACTCATCTCGTTCTTATTTCGATATAGATATCGAGGCAGGAAAGGCCTTCGAACAAGCTGCGCAGATCCAGACCGATAAGTTGAAAGAACCCGATGACGCTGCCAACACACTCGTCGATGCCTTCAAGGCTTATCGCAAGGATGATCCCCAGGCCGCCGCCAGGTGCCTCAACGTTTCCATCGACCGATACTGCGCCAAGGGTAACTTCCGCCGTGCTGCTTCTCACAAGGAGAGCTTAGGTGAATTGTTTGAGATGGATCTGGGTGATGCCAAGACTGCCATGGAGTGTTATGAAGCTGCTGCCAGCTGGTACGAGGGTGACAATGCTTCAGCGTATGTGTTTCCCTGGCCAAAACCGGGGGGGCGGAGTGTAAACTGACACTACACAGATTAGCCAACAAGCTCTGGCTCAAGGTCGCCGACGTGGCCGCTCTCGAAGGCGACTACTACAAGGCCATCGAAAACTACGAAAAGGTTGCCGAGCAATCCATCAACAATAACCTCATGAAGTACAGCGTCAAAGATTATCTTCTCAAGGCCGGCATCTGCCACCTCGCCAGCGGCGACCTTGTCGCCTCCCAGCGCGCCCTCGAAAAGTACCGCGACATGGACCCTTCGTTTGGCACCCAGCGCGAACACCAACTCCTCACCGACCTATGCGAGGCCATCGAGGCCAAGAGCCAGGAACAGTTCACCGATCGCCTCTACCAGTTCGACCAGGTTAGTAAGCTGGATAAGTGGAAGACGACCATCTTGGTCAGGGTCAAGAACACGATTGAGGAGGCGGACGATGAATTTGCGTAGAAGGGAGAAAAGGAAAAGACGGGAAAGACATGACGTATATAGTCGGGAAAGAAGGAGCTCAAGGAAATGCGAGGAGGCTCGATTTTTTTTTATCTTTTTCCGAGTTACTATCTGAAGCGACAAGTGGGATTAGCGATCAGATGCTGCTTTGCTTAGTGAAGGAGAAGGACAAACAATGACGTGCACTCTACGGCATTGAAAGAATCTGGGGTTCGGGCGTCTCTTTTCCTGCTAAGCTGAGTCTTGATGTTTCATTTTTGAGAGACAAGATGAGGGAGTTTTGGCATTTCCTACAGGTATCAACGTCCAGGAGGCAGATCGAACATAGATCGAACCATTCATGAAATCACGACACTGGAATGAGCATAGCCCCAAAGGGACGACATGGCCAATAGATGATCCACGAAGCTTGAACTGATCGAACCTGGTTCGTGTTAGGAACAACTTATATCATTCTCACCTCCAAGATGGATTGTTATGCCTTGAGTCACCTACGCATTCCTCTTGTTAGCGTATGCACAACGGTTCGCGAGAGGCCATTAATGACTACGTCGAGACACGCACATCTTTATTCAAGTACCATTTTTCTACCTTACTCTTAGCTACTTACACAAACTTCCACCTCTTCATGACTCATTCTCACTGAAACTGTTCATTCTCTTGTCCTTGTCGACCGCATCATGACATACTTCACGGCAGCTTCTCGCTCAGATATTGGGTCCATGCATGTAATAGCCCGAAACAAATGGCGTCTCATTGAAAAATGATGCCAAGATATCAATGCGAAACCTGCCTAGGACTGCCACTTGTCTGACTTGGTAGCCGTTGTAGCGCAAGTTTGAGGGACTGTGTACTTGCGATTGGGGTCACGCTCCCAAGTTACAGAGCCACCACTCTTCACATTGATGTACTTGTACTCGAACGATTGGCCAGCCTTGAGGGAAATGGTCGTCTTCCACAGAGGGTTTGAAGCAGTATACTGGGAAGCGCTGAGAGCAATGGCTTTGCTGGTATCCCAGTTGCCAAGAGCATCAATGCTACCGACAATCTTGATGGTGTCCCCATACTGTGTCTGGACAATCTCTTCAAAGGTGACCGCGACAGAGGTGGCGATAGCACAGCTAGTTGGGCTTGCTGTAGGCTGGGTTCCCGTAGCTGTTGGAACTCCATCCTTGGGGGTCTGCGAAGCTGGGAAAGAGGTAGCCGTAGCGGATGTGTATGATCCAGCGGCAGTTGAGCTTTGGCATGTGCTAGGAACAACTGGTGAAGAGCCACTGTACCAAGAGGGGGGTACAATACCAGCCCGACGAGATGCAGCAGTAAGGAAGGCAGCATACGACCACGTCAAATCATCCGCAGACAAGGGGCTGCCGTTATTCTTGGAAAATTGCTCGGCCAGGGAGCCATTAGGGCCAACGTACTTGGCAACGATGCCAACGAATCCATCCGCGTAGTTCAAGACCGCATTGATGAGAGTGTCATATGTAGCGGAGCCACTGGCATAGGTACCAGTTGAGGCGCTGCTAACAAGATCCTTGAAGAAGGCGAGGGATGTGTCAGTGATAGTAATGGTTCCCTTCTTTTTCCAGACGTAGATAGCGTCATATAGTTGCTCAGCAGCGGCAAGGGTTGTCAGATACCAGGGGTTGCCGTTGTAGTACACATCCTCGATGTATCGTCCAATAGCCAACGCCCGACCTTGAGCGATGCCATTGTTGATACTATAAGAGCGGAAAGAATCAACAACTCCTTTGAAGTTAGCAAGTGCTTTGTCGCTACACGGCTGGAAAGTTGCAGCGTCGCACTCAAGACTTGCGTCAAAGTTGTGAATGGACGCGAGCAGACTGTTGGCATCCTTTCCGGTTCGTCCATCATTGGTGTTGACTGCAATGTTAGCTTAATTAAACATTATGGGCTCATTCAGACACTTACTATTGGAATCAACATATTTTCCAGAAGAAACCCAGTATGTTTGGAGGAAGCAGAGAACCTGTGGTGCAATTGTGGAATATTTATCGCCAGACTTTCCAAGGCGGCTGGCCAACGCAGCACCCTCAATGAGAGCTAGGGATGGTTAGTTCAGGATTGGGACGGAGGGAGTACAATTTTCTGACCTCTATACTGGCTAGCTGTAGTGAAGAATGAGCTGCCATTGACTTCCTCCCAAAGGTCAAAGCCGTTTCGGTTCCTACAATAATCAGCATATGTGCATCTCACATGGTCATCTCAGCAAGTCACTAACCAGTACTGAGCCACGTATTCGAGATCGTTGCGGATAACAGGCCAGACGATGTCAGAGGCGGTAGATGAGTAACCATTATCCACCAGCCATTTGGCATAAGTGATCAGGGCGATCGCTCGAAGAGCGGGTCCATCACGTTGAGGACGACCTTTGTCTTGTTATTACTTGTTTGTCTGAATCCAGGTGTTGTATGTTACATACCCCAGGATCCGGTATAGGCGCTAAGGTCGACGTTGAATTTGGGTTCTCCCAAGCCCTCACCGTTTGAGAGGCCACCTGAAGGGTTGTTGACTCCTTGGAGCCTGGCCTGAGACGCGATGAACTGCTGGATGCTCTTTTGCAAGCCTGCATCGTATTGGTTGATGAATCTTTCAACAACATATTTGAAGACAAGCGCAGCATCCCGTGTCCAAGTGTAGAAGTCTGTATTATGTTAGCTTTACATGTACTGGAAGCGGACTCGGGGAGTGTTTTTGCTCAAGTTGGTATGCACACTTACAATCAGGATCATGAGTATCAGGAGATGCAATCACTACTCCAGCGGTTACGCCCTGAGCATGGCAACCATCGGGACCAATGTTGCAGAGGAGTTGTTGGATAGCAATGGGTGATTCATAGTCAATGAAGTCCTGGACATTGGTTTGCCTGGATTCAAAGACAGATGGGCCGCTGACTGCGGGTAGACCCAGAACGCTCTGGAGAGCGAAAGAGCCCAGGAGGAAGGCAGAAGAGACAAGTTGCATAATGGGCTGTATAAGAGAAGAGGAGTTGTTGAGGGCGAGCGATGAGAAAGAGTGTTCGAGGAGGTCCATCATGGCTTCCTTTTATAGTTGAAAGTCCTAGCTATGTTACCTTGCTACCTCCCTCGCATCCAGACACCTCCGAGGAAAGTGCTCTCGACGAGCGCTTCACATTCAGCTCAACCTGGGCATGTACAAACAGCAAGGCAGTCACAGTCACTAGTAAGACTGCGGTTACCTTGGGCTTAGAAAAAAATCGTTCGACGAGGCAATTTCTCAAAGTGGTAACTACGGAGAGTGAAGCTCACGAGAAGCATCGGGTATGGCCTGGAAAGAACACAATATTGAATATAGGTTGTATGGGTGTGGCTCAAAGGGCCGAATTCGCCAAGAGGGAAAAAGGACGATATAGTAGTTGACCATGTACTTTGATTCTAGTTCGATCGAGTTATAAGCTGGGAGAGTATTAGCCTGGAATACTATGCAAGGTTGGGATAAACGGAGAAGACAAGTCACATGAGGGAGGTGTGCTGTCAATGACGGAGTAGTGATAGATACAGTAGTTTAGTGGATTATCAATATCAAACCTGGTATAGCCTCAGTTTTACCTTTATAACTACCTAGCTACCCAACGTTGTTGAAACAAAACTAGCTAGTCCAAGCCAATGCGTTGAATATTATCTTGTTTTAGTAGTACTTAGGGGCAAAAGGGTAGACAGATATAAGTGGTAGATAGTAAGTTAGGTACTATGTACAGAATATCACCTCAGCCGTTTGATATTGTGGGGTGTGGGGTAGTACCTGACTTTTTCAAGCTTCTCATATTCCGTCCATCCATCTCCATCATTTCCACATCCCATCACATGTTACCGGCATGGAGTAATTCTTGGGCCATGTCTTAAAAACCCCATGATCAAGCACGAGCTCGCATGGATAAATCTACCGATGCTGAGGTTCATGTGTACCATTTCCAGTCAAACGGTGAAGAGATGCAATGCAGTAAGTAATAGATATAGGCAATGATCATCACAATCACTCAGTCAAGCTTTGATTTCATGAACAGGTCGAGCCTCGACTCGAGCAAACCTCGTCACATCTGCAAGATCAAGGGCCTGCTTTCGGGCCGTAGATCACACGCTTTGCTTATTGCGCTCACTGCCGATGTGACAGGGTCGATTTTTGAGCTAACTTCGGAACTGAACCGATGCATCATCACTTCGGACGACAGGACGGAATTGGTAGCACATTAACATAGGCCCGAATACATCTCAGCCGTTTACTGGGGGTGGTCTGAAGCTATATTCAGTTTATCCGCAGACATGAGCCATGCCCTCAGAGGAGGGTAAGGAACATGGTACTTTCATTCGCATATCTTCAAGGGCCCAAGGTAGGAAATGTGCAAACTCTCGCTCACTCCCACCTGAAAGATGACAAATCAATACATCAAATCACACGATGTTACTACACATTATCATGTACACAGCCATGGTTATCCCCAACCTCACCGACCGACGGTCTCGGAAAAGGGGGGTGGAATATAGCGTCTCTTAAATGCAACAGCCACAACACTCAAGCTACCTTTCGGCAGCGAATGAGGCAGCTGAAGCATCAGTTACTCTTGGACCTGTCGATAGGATGATTGACACCATAACAAGTTGATGGCTCCTTGGAGTTATCGAGCTGCAAAGCAATCAACCCTGACTCCGAAGAGCAGAGGATCGCTAGGCACAGATCCGTGATAGTAAAGAAGGAAAATTTTAAAAGGAAAGCGTCGCGTTGCTGGTTTATATGGTCGAAATAATTTTCATAGTCACGTGCTTTCGGTTCAATTGCGGCGGAATTATTCAACATCACCAAGACCAAGGACGCGATAGTGATCCGTGCTCATGATATGAATTGATTACTTCACTTCACTTTACTCCAGCCAGTCAGTACCCGCTTCTCTAGATTGTTCCTAATTTGACAAACTATCAACGACAGGGCTGCGTCTGCCCATATTATTCCTGACGCCCGATCACTTTGTCGCAAAAATCTAGCTAGTATCTGTATAACCACAAAACAAATACAGACAAGATGGACGCCGCCACGATCGAAGAAACGAATCGAATTCGTATTTCACTGGGCATGAAGCCGCTGCCTGTTCCTGGAGCCGCCCCTACGGATGAACACAAGCCCAAGGACAGCAAAAGTGATAGCGATGGCGAGGTTGCCAGCACCATCGAGACTCGCCAGGCTCAGGCCTACGACAACTATAACAAGGTCATGGAGGCCGAGGCAGCCAAGAGAAAGCGCGAAGAGCGAGCAGAGGCTATTCGCAAAGCACGCGACAAGGCGCAACTCAACGCCGTTATGGAGGGGAAAGGCCTGGGGGAAGCTGAAGAAAGCGGCGACCTGAGCGCCAAAGAGTGGTTGATGGCACAAAAGAAGCGACAAAAGAAGATTGCAAAGGCCAGAAAACTCGAGGAAGAACTTGCTGCTGCCGAAGCTGCCGCCGCCGCCGCTGTTCAATACACGTCAAAAGATCTTGCGGGTATCAAAGTAGCACACGATACTGCTGATTTCTTGGATGGAGGCGACCAGATTCTTACTCTGAAGGATACCACAATCGAGGAAAACGAGTTGGAAGGCGACGAACTTGAAAATCTTGATATGCGAGAGTCTGAGAAGCTCTCCGAGAGATTGGATCTCAAAAAGAAGCGACCAGGTTACAACCCACATGATTTTGATGACGACGACGGAGAGCGAGGCATCCTGGCGCAATACGATGAAGAGATCAACGGCAAGAAGATGAAGAAGTTCACGCTCGATACAGATGGCGCCATTGCCGAATTATCAGATATTCTTGATAAACCAGTGGAGAAGACCAAGAAGCTCCAGAGTGTTAGTCTAGACGACATAGTTGGTAAGCAACTCATGATATCATGTGTGATACTCGATAGGCAGCAGTTAACTTGATATCTTGTAGGCGATGAGACTATCTCCTCTGATTATTTAGATCCTTCAAAGATCAAAGTAAAAAAGCCCAAGAAGAAGAAGAGTAAGAGCACGCGGCAGAAGCCCCTTGACGAGGACGACATCTTCCCCTTGGAGAGTGCACCTGCTACTGACAACGCAATGGACGTCGATTCCAAAGATTCAGTACCAGTCAAGAAGAGGAAAACCATGGACGATAACTTTGTGGACGACGAGGATCTTCAAGCCACACTCTCGATCCAGCGCAAGAATGCCCTCAAGAAGCGGAAGAAGATGAGACCAGAAGATATTGCCAAACAGCTCAAGGAAGAACAGGACGAACCAGAGCCCTCAGAAGCTCAGGAAGGTGGTCTAGTGATCGGTGAAGTCTCCGAATTCGTGTCTGGCCTGAGCAAACCAGAAGACAACCAAGAGCGCAAGCCAAGGAAACCAAAGACGGTCTCCAGGTCACCGGAACCTGAGGAGGATCACCCCATGGAAGACAACTATCAAGAAGCAGGAGAGGAGAAGCCACATACCTCGGTTGCTGAGGACCACGAGGAAGTTGGCGTCGAGGAAGAGAAGCATGTTGGTCAGGGTATGGCTGCTGCTCTTTCGCTATTGAGGGAACGTGGCCTGGTAGAAGACAGCCGCGGTGATAGTGAGTTCCGAAGTCTCCGAGAACGTGAAGAATTCTTGGCCAAGAAACGCATACTCGAGGAGGAGCTGGAGGAGCAAGCGCGTCATCAGCGTGAACGAGATCGTATGAGCGGTAAACTCGACAGGATGTCAGTACGAGAGCGAGAGGAATGGGCCCGTCAACAAAACGCCTGGCGCGATCAGCAGCAGTCTCGACGACTGGCAGAACTCTACTCGGCTGGCTACAAACCCAATGTCGAACTTCGATACACGGATGAACACGGTCGATCTCTCGATCAAAAGGAAGCCTTCAAGCATCTCAGTCACCAGTTTCACGGAAAGGGCAGCGGCAAGGGCAAGACGGAGAAGCTCCTCAAGAAGATTGAGGATGAGAAGCGTCGTGAGGGCCAGAGCCTGTTTGACGCAAGTCAGTCAGCAGGCATGAGCCTCGCTGCTCAGCAACAGCTGAAGAAACGACGGGAGGCGGGTGTACGACTAGCATAAAGTGAACGAGGGAAAGTTATGGTTTTATGGGAAAGGACACAAAGAGATTGGGAAACGTCGACAACGAATAGTAATACCGAGGGTTTATGGAACAATGCGAAAACCAAAACAAAAAGGTGCTTTTCTCTCTCTCTCTCTCTTTCCCTCCCTCTTCATTGTTTATGTGCCATTTGAGACATCATGTCGTGCTGACACCGCGTCAAGATTTCATGAGAAAAGGTAAGTCGATGTGTACTTATCCCGCTACTAAGTCCAATCTAGGTCATCCATCGTCGTGGTTATGTTTCTCGCTTTACATGTGACCCTTACTATCATCATTCGTCAAAGAAACCAGTAAAAATCACGCTGGTCGAGCGATAACTTCTGGGTCTCATGTCCGCTGTCAAGTGACGGCTTCACTCCTTTTCAGGAGCCTCTCCCGTGCCAGACTTCCTCTTTTCCAGACACCGCTCTCGACGTTTTCTCTCTTGTCTTCTTTTCCTCATCCTTCTCGCCGCCGCAAGCTTCTTCCACCCATCTTCCAGAACCAGACTCATCTCCTGAAGCTCACGGTCGATCTGACCGATGAGGTGCTGCACTCTGGTCGATGACATTTCGGAACTATGCTGCTTCGACGGTATTACTTCATTGGCAGTCATTCTGAGTGGGAATACGATCGCTGGTGTTACGGTGCTGTCCGAGGGGGATGGGGGAGGGGTAGGAGGCATGTTCAGAGAGTTGTCGAAAGAAGACATAGTGTTGATGAAAACGACGGGTTTGGTGAGTCTATATTATAGTCAGTAAAGAGAGGGGGGTTCTTTCAGATCTTACCTTGAAGTTCTCAGTTAATTTGTCTCGCTTTGAGTGTCTGAATGAATTCGATTCAAGAGCGATACAAGCCCACTAAATACCGAAAAATATCACAAATTCCAAGGCTATTGTTCAATGAACTCAAAGGATTATATGCTTGTTTGAAAGGCGGAGACAATGCATCTATTCATAACAAAGACGTGTATGTTGTACCTAATAGCAACACTGTAAAACATTGAAAGAACTAGCCTTTGTACCCATCATGTTCGTGAGAACACACAAAAAGAAGAACCATCAAGAACTAAAACCGCTCCGAAACTCCGAGCATTCTTAAAGAACAAACAATTTCCGATACTGTTGAACTCTCAATACAAGCTAAAGTGTGACCTTGGCGCCAATTCCTTTGCCTGTGTAGTGTATCTGTTCTATCCAATTGCCCATTCTGATGGTGACATCGGCCACGGCGTCCAACTTGAGTGATCCACCCAACGCTTCCTTGAGCTTTCCGTAGCCCACGCTGCCCACGGACCACTTGACGGGCAGACGCGGAGTCTCGGAGCGTCCAGGGGACACAGCAAGAGGCTCCTCATAGATGATCTGGCCGACTGGCTCGGTGTGGTTGTAGAATGCGGTTGCGTTGATATATTCTATGTATACCGTGTTGTACTGTAGTGGTGAAAGAAGAGTAAAAGTCGCAGAAGATGAAAAGATATGAAAGGTTGCGTCTTTGATGAAATGCTGTCCCGAGTCTTTGTCCTCGCCTGGGATTCTGATCCGCGGCGTAGGCATGGTGATGTTGATCTTGGACAGAGCCTCGCCTATTAGGGGCACATTCGGGACAGTGCCACGATGAGTTATGGCTGTCAGAGTCGTGTTGTCGCCGGACACATACTCAGACAGAAGCCGACGACCGACATCTTGCGCCTTGCGTCCGCCGAAACGGAGAGGGTCATAAACGGCGTTGATGGGGATGTTGATGTTCTTGCCCAAGCCAAAGTTAACATTGGTAGCGATAGCCTCCCCGAGGATGTGGCCACTGTTGAGTATGTGTATATTGAAATAAGGGATGACGGCAGTATAAGGCGTAGGGTTGGTGATGTTGACCAGGGCCCGTATATGCATGCCCGTGGTGGAAGTGTTGACCACTTCCACTTCACCAACTTGGGGTTTCAGCTTAGCGAGCGTGTTTCCGGGGAGTCCTATGAGCAGGTTAGATAAGAATCCAAGCCGCCATGCGAGGTACGTTATCAAGTACTTGAACGAGTGAGGCAGTAAGGATAAATCTATCTTTTTTTTTCGTGGGGGTTTGCAAGAGGTTACCAAAACGAGGACGAACGTTTTACGGGAATCTTGCCCTCTGCGGGTACGTTTTTGACTGTCAAGAGGCCAAGAACTGTGACAACCTTGACATCGACCTTGGCCTTGACTGCCAGCTCAAAATCTTCATCGCCAAAGAGCATTTTCTGTATGACTTCACTAAAGACGTCGCTGTCGGTGATGTTGAGGGGTACGTCAACCACTCTCGAGATGATGCTCAATAGCGTCTCGTCGCTCGTGTCGTTCTGAACTTTGGTGGAGTTGGCCTTTGTCCAGCGATCAAGGTTGAGAACGCCAAGCTTGCGCTCCTCGTAGAATAAATCTGCTATCGTACGGATGCTCTCGACGCCTAGATCAACATTAAGCTCAGGGGGAACCGCCGCCAGCACCTCTGCCGTGCCTGAGACTCGAGGACTACTGTTGGGGTCATTTGCATCGGCGAAAGGGTTTGGCAGCTTGAAGTCGACATCGGTGAGTGAAAAGTTGCGAATAAAGTTGTCGAAGCTTCGTCCTGGGAACTCGAGTGGCACAGTGATGCTTTCAATGATGTCCGAGATCCATTCAGGAGTGTTTGTGTCATTGACCTTCTTTCCTCTGACCAAAATCGTTGCATCTTCGCCGTGGAGGTAACGGTTCATGAACTGGTCCAGAGGAGAAGATGCAGAATGAGGACAAGCGCGAGTCAGGGATTCCGGTATCTCTCTCACAACGCCTTTAGCCTCGGCCTTGACATCTTCCTTGGCACGGATATGGATAAGACTAGTCACGGCTTCTGCGACGCCGATCAAGGGTAACGAGGAGTCACAGTTTGGTACCAGCACCTCAAAACCGAGTGAAGGCACATCTATGGTAAGTGGGTAGTCATTATGCACGGTCAGGGACACGTCTGCCTCAATGGCCTTTCGTCCATGTCCGTCCACGGGAACGTCATGAAGATCGAGGCGGTTTATCTTGTATTCCGGCATGGATGGGATCTTGTTGGCTGTAAAGACGTTAGTCGCACTCAATAACTGACTTGAAGAGAGAGAAAATGGATTGATTAGAGCGTCTTCTGTCCCAGATAGAAAGATGCAAATGAACGGTAGAGAGATTGACCTTCGAAAACCAGTGATTCCGCCACCTCATGAGTTCCAAGTGGAACAATACCAGATTTGATGTCAATCTGGGTCTTCCCAACAAGCCTAAGCTGCTTGAGTTTCCCATCAAGCCAGTCGTTTGCAATCTTGCGGATGTTTCCCGCATCACCAGGGTTGATATCGGCTACAAAGTCCAGCTTATTGTTGTATCCCTCAGTAATGTCGATGATCAGGGGTGGAATGACGGCAGACCCTGCGAGGGCGTTGTCGTAGTCGGGCAGGTAGACATTGACAGTTGTCTCCTTGGTCTCGAGCTTGCGCATCACGCCGGTGACAAATTTTCCAATACGACGTGAGTTCTTGTTTCCAACACGGGATCCATCGAGATGAACTGTAGCTTGGATACGCGCTCGAATCCCGTCGCTGGTGATATCTTCGATGGACAGATTCGTGGGTTCCAGAACCGCCGCCTTCTCGGCATAATCCTGGACAGCTGGTGGGACAATAAAGGCGAGAACAATAATCGTGATTATGGTGGAAGCCAAAACCAACATAGCGACGATGGAAGGCCATCTCCAGCCAGACTTGGGCGTTGATTGGGTCTGGGTCGTATTCCTGTTCTTCTTTATGAGGCGGGGCCAGAAAGCCCAGGATCTGGGTTTTGGCGGTTGAGGAGTATGATCTTCTTCTTCATCGTCGATATCACTGGGGAGGTCGTCGTGATCTTGTAGGAGAGGTGATGACTCGGATGCTTCCTCGAGTAGGGGAGTGGCGAGAGGCGATCTCTCTTCATCTTGGGCGGGCATGATGGGCGTGTCGGGGGATTGTTGAGTGAACCGCCTATTGTGAGGGGTAGACGCGCATATTATAGCCGAGACTCTAAACGATGCTGTATAATTACTGGAGAATGCTTTGTTGATTATTAGACGTATAAGGATTCTTTATCGGACAAAGGATGAAATAGTAGACGAAACAGGTTTACTATGAGGCGTGAAATGCTTGGACGAAAGTTGATGGATGGGCGGGCCTCGTCATCGAATGGAAGCATGAAGTCACAACGAGCAGGGACTTGATTGATAAAACGGGTGCAGAAAGAAAAGGGTCTGATTCGCTGTGAAGGCCCCTGTCAGGGACCCGCGCCTCACGCTAGGCTTCTAGAGCATGTTAAAGTTGGATGGAGTACAGAGTACGTATCTTTTTATTGATCCTCTTCAATTCCGACGTCGGTGATGCTGGTTAAGCGTAGATGGAGAAAGTGGAATAAATCATCGTGCTTGTAATAATAGTTAAGTTAAAGGGTCAGTCTATTGTAGGTCAGTCTATAGATCGGCCAATGGAACAGTCAGTCTAGAGGGACAGTATGAAGATGAATCAACTAAAAGTTGACCTGCAAATCAATCTACAAATCTGTTCGAAGGTCAGCTAATGGGAGCTGATTTATTTACCATTACGATTGCAATAAAATTGATACTATCTACCTGTGGATGTGCACTGGATGTGAATAGTGTGTTCTGCGAGGAAAAGTGGTGTATTAGACTAGGTAGACACATAACTGCCCCCATATTAATTGACTAACCCATCTTAAACATGTTGCTTAACAAGTTCAATAGCCTTTTCCAGAATCTCTCTATCGTTTTGAAATGTCAATTTCTGCACTGCATCCTCGACATCAAAGAACTGGGCTGTAAATCCATCCTCGCCCTTACCACCTAAATTCCGGTTTTCAACCTCAGCAATATACCACCAGATAATCTTGACGTTGGCTTTGCCATCAACCTCTCTAATATTCACCATAAATGGCTCTGTGATATTGGAATAGGTACGAGGTTGATCGGGTACGTCGCCCGGCTCGGTTGCGGCTGGAGCGCGAGTTGGCATAGTAATCGGGAAGAGGTGACAACAATAGCCCGTCTCCTCCTTTATCTCTCGAAGAGCAGCTGCGTGCCTTGACTCAGCGCAGTTGCGGCGTCCTTTAGCCAGCATCCATTCGTTCTTGAGTAGGCAATGAATGAGGCATACTTGTGTTGTAGGTCTTGTGAAGTCAAACAGGATGGCACCACAGCTCTCGACAAACTCCTTGGCGGAGAGATTAGTATTCTTGATCGATAGAGCATTCATAACAAAGATGTATGTTCTGCTGTGATGGTGAAAGAGGAGTTTCTTTCTGCTTTCTAAGTCGGTTGGTGGAGGATGTGTTTTCCTCTCCAATATAATTTACTTTCGCTTCCAATACTCCCGATGTGTTCAGTGCGGTATAGGTACATGGATACCTGAACTACCAGGTACCTATTCAGGTAGGTACCTAGACACCAAAGTTTCTGCTTGCGAATGGCTGGTTGGAATACCAATGCAAGAGTATTGTCTCGGGAGCCTAACGCGAGGATAATAGATGGTTACTGCACTGGGCAGTCCACTTACTGCACGTGTTCAAGAGCGTTAATTGGAAAGAAGTTTTCAAAACTCCAGAAGCAGCTGCCGAAATTCGAGGTAAGCAGGCGGAAGACTCATTTACATGTCGATATGACTCTTCCGTACCTACTCATACCTAGTGTTCAAAATACGAATCTACAGGTGTGCTCCAAAATTGTGTAGGGTAGGCGTCGAGCTCTCATTTTTGGGCGGAATAAGTGGAACTTTTGCGTTATCGCAGCTCGCAATTGGCTCAATGATGGGTAGGGTAAATAATCGTTGGATTGACCGATCTGAACATGACTCTTTTCTTTTGCTTCCTCATCAACATTGATCATTGCTTCTTCATAATTTCATATATTTTTGACTGGATTGCTTCTGTCAAAGATACTTTTCACAATCCTCTCCCCTTTCCTTGACTGTTTCTTGAGTGAAGTGATCGGTGTCAAATGTAAGTATTGGTCAGAACCAATGACTTGGTTGAAGCTCCAGTCAACTCATTCATCCACAGAGACAATATGAAGACGTCAACTTTCCGAATCGCTCGAGGTGTTGCCAATGGCATGCAAAAACGAGCCTACTCCGATGCCGTGGCACCACCCAGGCATCTCATGACCATCGCGGACCTCGATGCTATTGAGTTTACTAATCTCGTCCGTCACGCTTCCGCTCGTAAGACTGCTGTCAAAGAAGGGCACCGTCTGCGCCGTAGTTTCACCGATGCACTATCAGGCAAGACAGTCGCCATGATGTTTAGCAAACGAAGCACTCGAACTCGAGTCTCTACAGAGGCTGCTGTGTCAATGCTCGGTGGTCATCCCATGTTCCTGGGTAAGGACGACATTCAACTTGGCGTGAGTTGCTTTCCAGCCTGGTTATTCTTAAGCTAGATCATTTTCTGAGCAGTGTCACAGGTTAATGAATCACTCTACGACACATCAAAAGTTATATCCTCCATGACTTCCTGTATGGTCGCCCGTGTAGGCCCTCACTCCGATGTCACTGGTCTCGCCGAGAACTCTACTGTTCCCGTCATCAATGCCCTCTCAGACGACTTCCACCCTCTGCAGACCATTGCCGACTTTCTTACCCTCCACGAGACCTTCCCCTTCACCAGGCCAGTACCCGGAAGTCTTGGTCTTGAGGGCCTCAAGATTGCCTGGATTGGTGATGCCAACAATGTGCTTTTTGACCTTGCTATTGGCTGCATCAAGTTGGGCGTCACCATCTCCGTCGCTACCCCCAAGGGTTACGAAATCCCCCAAGCTATGCGTGATCTCATCACATCTGCCGCCACCGGCATCAATTACCCTGGCCAGCTCATTGAGACCAATGTCCCCGAAGAAGCTGTCAAGGACGCCAACGTGCTGGTGACCGATACCTGGGTATCTATGGGCCAGGAAGCCGAGACGAAAAAACGACTTCAAGACTTTGCTGGCTTCCAGATCACCAACGAACTTGCTGAGCGAGGAGGTGCTAACCCAGCCTGGAAGTTCATGCACTGTCTTCCTCGACATGCTGAGGAGGTTGATGACAAGGTCTTCTACGGCCCTCAATCCTTGGTATTCCCCGAGGCCGAGAACCGACTCTGGGCTGCTGTTTGTGAGTAAAACCGGATATATCCCCACATGATCAAATTACTAATACCATGTAGCTGTCCTTGAAGGCTTTGTTGTGAATAACGGCGACTTGTATGGAGAAGAGATTTGAAGTGTGTGTACTTTTAATGTTGTATTCATGTCACATAAAAAAGAGAGAGACAGGGCATTGATGTGTAAGCCAAAAAATAGTCATTGGAATTAAATCATCTAAATCAAATCCATTCCTCGCCATACGCCTTGAGGCAGGTCCTCCATTTTGGATAGTGTTAGTTTAACCGGGGGGGAGCTGGCTGGCATCGACAACCTCGTCCGCTTCCATCACAAGTGAGTCGTCGCTGGTCTCAGCCAGAGGTGATCGGGGCAGGGCCATCAGACCGGTACGAGCGGACTCGAGGATACCAAAGGGGGCAACGAGCTTAAGGAATGAGTCGATACGAGACTGCTTGGCAGAGCTAGATGAAGGAGCTATGTTAGAAACATCTAAGCAGGGAACGGAATTCAGTCAAGACTTACACCTCAACAATGCAGCTGTTGGTGCTAATATCCAAGACTTTGCCGCCAAACTGGTGGGCGAAGTAGGTGATAGACCTGAGATGCTCGTGCTTATGTCGGAGGGCCTGGCTAACAGCCAGCTTGCTAGGGTGGAAGTCCTTGGCAGTGTCGGACAGGTTCGTCTGCTCGATAGCCTCGTGGGCAAAGTCAGAGTCGGTGTCGCCGGTGGTGATCTCGCGATGGTGAGCAAGAAGCTCTTCAAAGTACTCAGGACCAAGAATGTTGATCTTGGCAAGCAGAAGCTCACGCTGAACAAGAGCAGCGTTGGTGTAGTCGAGGACGGCCCAGACAGGGACGAGGTCCTCGAGCTGTCGACGGGCCTGCTCAACAACGCCATCCTGGCCGGTGAGAACAATTGTCATGCGGGACAGATCCTCGACCTCGGTGTTGCATACAACAAGCGAGTCGATGTTGAAGCCACGGGCGGCAAGGATACCAGACACGCGGGACAGCACACCAGGCTCGTTCTGAACCAGACAGTTGAGGATATGGCGCTTGGGGGGGACCATGGAAGGAGTAGGAGTCTCATAGAGAATGTTGGACACAGCAGCCTGAGCAGACCAAGCTGGAGGTGAATCGCTCACGGGGAGAGGCGCAGAGCGACGGCGAAGGGCCTTGTAGGCAATGGCCGAGGTCGAGCTGCTGGAAGAGCTATACCGCACAGCGGCGACACCCCTCGCGGCAGCTGCCCATCGCAAGGACGCGGTCAAGGGCCGCAGAGAGGCCATCTTGGAGGGAAAGTACGAGGACAGAACACGATTGTTCTATTGACTCGACGAAATATTTTTCCTCAGAGATGGCGATGGAATTGATTGGGGATGGGTTTGAGATGAGTACAAGTCTGAGTCAAGGAAAAGAAGGAATGGCACAGAGGCCGAAAAAAAATCAATGGACCAGCGATAGGCCGGTGACCGGAGGGAGTTGGAGCCGGGTCCCCTCGTTAGCAGGCACCTGGGGCTCGGGGCACGGATCACTCTTACAGGGATGTCTTGTAGGGGAATCTGAGGAGAAGTCAGCGGTACTCAATCACTGATCGAGGATAGTTTAGCAGTTCGAACGTTTTTACCGAAGAAGCTATTAGCCCATTAATTCGAAAGGTATGCATACCTACTCAGGGCTGGGCTTGCTATGTGTGATAGGTGGCAGCTCCAACTGGAAACCGTCACATGTGATTGTAAGCAAACTAAAATCAGCCGTTGGTTTGAACTGCTCCCATGATTCCCCAGATTCACTGCCAATTTCTCCCCATGCAACTCTGCGCCCAATTACAACCCCTCCAATATTCGAGCACCGAGAATCATAAGCTGCTGAGCGCGGGGCTAGAATCCACCATCAATTCAGCGCCGGTCCCGCGCCGAACATGTGTCCCGCAAGGATGTCAGCCACATGTGGCTTGCTAACAGCCAGGTGAATCCATCGAAGGCCTCGACGCGTGCTATGGACCCTCAACCTAGCCTCGTTGGTATTTTCTTTAGTACGATAAACTCGCCAGAGAAGTAAATGCTCCACTCTTCTACATTCAACACTTCTTTTTTCTTGCCATAAACGACGACAATTCGTGATACAAGACCATCGTCGATCGCCCAAAAAAAGCAGCGTTCATCTCGCGTGGTCACCAAAACCTATACACGGATCTCCGACGACGGATAAGATTATCAGCTTCCGAGTCACAAAGGTTTGGGTGTTATACGCGCCATAATGGACGACACTGAACGTAAACCGGTAAAGCGGTCGCGCTTCGATCAGACGGAACCCGAGCCTAAGAGAGCATCGCGTTTCGATAGACGCTCCCGATCACCACCGCCCGCTCGTCGATCCGAATCAGGACGAGACCGCAGCCCCTTGAAGTCTGAAACCCCGGAGGGCAAGAGTGCTCCTCCCGACGCTGCCGCTGCTGCAGGTATGTTTGATCACATGTGCTTCCAGACATGAGCATTCTGTCCTGAGCTTATGCTGTCTCCTTTGACATACTAATCTTCCTACAGCTGCTGCCGCTGCTCGAATCAATGCGCAGCTCCAAGCTCGAAAAGGAATCCAGCATGTCGATGTCCCTCCCATCAAGTCCGCCGAGGCACCGCCTGCCGCTCCCACGCCGAGTTCCAACAATGCGTCGCATTCTCCCCCAGCCCTTGATGGAGAAATGTATGTGGCAGATGGCGACTATATTCAGGACATTGAGGTCAACGATCTGAGGAATCGTTACCTACTCATGAAGTCTTCAACACAGAAAATGGTAAATAACTTTTGTTTAATCCACTGATCCTCCCAGAGAATACTCTCATCGATTCCTCATTGCATTATGGAAGAGGATATCTTGCTTACGCAGCTTGATAGCTCGCCCAAGTACACCCTTCGTTTCTCCTGCTGACTCTGTCTTGATATAGATCCAAGAAGCCACCGGTGCTGGTACGCTCCCCCTTAACCCATCTGTATAGGATTATGATATTGACCATGTCAAGATGTTACGACTCGCGGCAAGTACTATCCTAACAAGAGCATGGCAACGGCAGCGGTTAGTGCCCCCAGTAATCCTCGCGTTTTTGACACGTCGCTAATGGACTTGTAGAATCCTCCTCTGTATTTGCATGTCACAAGTACGAGCAAACAGGGCTTGGAAGATGCTGTAGCCAAGATCAAAGAACTTATTCAGCAGGAGCTCCCTCAACTCGTCGACGAACGACGATTCCGTCGTCGTGACCAGGAGCAGGTTGAGCGCGATGAGTTTGGAAGAGTATGGCTTACGAAACATTCGTTTGGAAAGTACTGTGAACTAATCTCGTTTTACTCAACAGCGCAAATGGCCCGAGGAAAAGATCCCAATCAGTTTAGAGCCAGTCCATGGGTTCAATCTGCGCGCTCAAGTTGTTGGTCATGGAGGAGCTTACGTTAAACACATTCAGCAGGAAACAGGCTGTCGTGTCCAGATCAAGGGCCGTGGTTCTGGTTACCTTGAAGCCTCGACAAACAGAGAAAGTGATGAGGATATGTTCCTTCATGTCACGTAAGTATGGACCATGACTTGCATGTGATGTTGCTGACCATATCTCTAGTGGACCTGACCCTAACATGGTTGAAAAGGCTAAGGAACTTTGTGAGGATCTAATCGCCAATGTCAAGGAACAGTATGAGGAGTTCAAGGCTCGACCTCCTCGATTTGGAGGCGACCGATATGGTGGTGGTGATCGCTATAGCGGTGACCGACGCGGAGGTGACCGTCACGGAGGCGACCGCCACGGCGGTGACCATTACAATGGCCGAGACCAATCCCATAGAGGCTCTCACGGCTCTTATGGAGGTTCTCAGGGTGGTTATGGAGGCTACGGCGCAACTTCTGGCGCTTCCAACAGCCCTGCACCTGCTGCTGTGAACAGTCCTACTAATGCTGCTGATTATGCCGCCCAGTATGCCCAGTATTACGGATCCGACCCTTATGCCGCATACGGTGGTTATGCCAAGTAGGTTTTCTGTTGGCTTGGAGCTGAGAATCTTCTGGTTCCGTTCTTGGTGCTAACTTTCTTCTACAGCTATGTTGCCATGTATCAGCAGTATTACGGAGCCCAGGCTCAAGCCCAACCTCAAGGAGCTCCCACAGCTGCTCCTGGCCAGTCTGCATCGCCTCCGCCCCCTCCTCCCGCCGAAGCTGCTCCTCCGCCTCCGCCGCCCAGCGCAGCCCCTCCTCCTCCTCCACCTTCAGCATCACCTCCTGGAACGAGTGGCGGATACGGTGCGGTAAGGGAAACAGTCAAGAAGCGGGATCTTGTTTCAGTTGCAGGTCGCTAAAGATGTTACAGGTGCCTCCTCCCCCGGGTCTCTAAGGATGCCTGCACAGGCACCATA
>JABGLY010000733.1:0-17679 GCA_013623525.1 Fusarium dimerum
GGATGTGCATGTATATTGAGAGATATGAAAACAAACTGACGTGGAAATGGGAATTGTATGAGTTAGTTTGTGGAAAGAGATGAGATAAGATAAGAAATTGGAAGAGTAGAGGGTATATGGATTACCTTTTGCTTCTAGGAAGATGTGCATGAATTGAAATCGGAAATTCAACTTGTCAAGTCTCTGATGGTGAACGTGTTCCTTGATAATGACCTGGTGACAGTAAAAGAGGATCTTTGTGTGAGCGAAGAGTGACTTTAGTATGGAGTTCTTAAGAGTATATGATTATATTATGCTATTCATACCGTTATAGGATAACTCGTGGGTATGAAATGGTGGGTGAAGACTCGTGTTCCCTCTCGTGCTTGTCGGTGTAGGATATGTCCTTGCGCAGACACGTCAATAGTGAGGCGTGCAGGACAAGTTAGTGGGCTATCACTCAGTCGTTACAATGTAAGAGGATAGATGAACATAGACATTTGTGCTTAGATTATGTGAGTAGGCGGTATATGCGTTTCCTGTGCAGATGTACAATCATGACAGGGGTATTGGAGCAGTACCTCTAGTTGTATCAACTCGATGAGGACGTGGATTGGGGATACTTTGGGGGTACTTGTTTCTGTTGCCATATCGAATTTGAGATGGAGGTTGCTGCATGATGCAGATCAGTTTGAGGGTAGAGGCAGTATATCGATGGTAGGTTACCAGCTTCTCCCGGCAATTATTCACATAGTTACCTCAGAAAGTCAGAGTATTATAAATGTTGTATCCTGTAGATTCCAAGGCCAGATCACCTTCGCCTGAGAGTAAGAAGCCTTCTGCCAATGTCCAGAATGCCAGTTACAATACACACATCTCGTAATGGAATTCACAACACCCAGTGTCAACGATGCATGTGAGGGGGTCATGGACCCTGACTTCGAGAAGTAACGAGGAAGGACGAGTGAGAAACAGGGAAAGAAAAATTAAGAAACAAGAACAAGCATGGTGTTATGGTTATCTGGAGGATCCCTTGTGATGTGGTGGGGGAATGAGATGAAGGTTGGAATAGGAGGGGGTGTAGTCCTGTGACGCTGGTATCTAGGCGAGATGATACTTTGTGTATTGTACAGAACAGTACAGTCATGACACAGAATGGAGGAGCGGGATTTTAGCCTGTGGGGAGAGTTGTACGTAATGAGGGAAGGATATGTACGCAGTTGGGGGTTGTATTGGTCTGTTTTAGATACTGGCTGTGGTGTTGTGAAAGAATTTGTTGTGTTTAGCATTTACTCTCAGGCAACTCAGTTGTGTCGCTCGTTACTAACGTTCCTTTCCCATTGGCTTCTTAACTAAGTAAGAAGAATTCGATGGATTTATTCACTTTCGCGAAGATATTCACAGAGATAATACATCGATGGGTGACGATTCTAGGGTAAGCTTCATGGTAACACAGATGTGTAAACAGAAAAAAAAAAAAAAAGAAAATACAATGGTCGTCCTTTGACAAAAGACCATCACACGACCACTTTCCACATTTGGCTCCGCTGTCGTTACCTCGACCCCTGCCATGCAATACCCCCGTCACCAAAGATATCCACTACATCGTTGATGCCGAGCACAGTGACCAATGGATTCGACCTGTCGATGTCGGGAAGTCTGCGGCTTGCCGACAGCGCCGAGCCGGGAGATTTATGCTGAGGAATTCTTGGCATTCGAAGGAGGAAAAAAAAAAAAGAAGGAACTGTCGATGTTGAAGGGGTTTGGGAACTGCGAAGATAGAATAAAAAGCCACGAGGAAAGAGCGCTCTTATGACATCTCGGTGAATGAATTAGGAATACCGATAATTCAATTTAATACAAAACTCGATGCCCTGATAATTCATGCCGAGCGGTCCGTGTCGGTATCAAAAAGGCGAAAAAACAGGATCATCCTTTCTTGCTCATCAACAAACCGCCTCTTCTGTTCCTCTTTGTCATCCTATCTTCTCTGGACCGGCTATGGCGTGGGTTTTTTACTCGTTGACGGTTCCGGCCGGCGCACCCCCCCTCATATGAGGAGAGAAAAAAAAACCTTCAGTAGAAAGGGAAAAAAAAGAAATATAGGTGATAGAGTAATGAAGTGCCTTGAGATGCCGTTATAACCGACTATCCCCACCTTTTCGTTCTTACTAGCGGTTTTTCCTTTTCCACTCTTTTTTTTTATTTAGTTTACTTGCAGGTTTAGCTAGGTATATCGGCCGAAGGAATCTCTCTTTTTTTTCTTTGTATACTGTTTCTTTTCTGCCACGAAAGAGAATAGCGGTATATTCTACTACTCGCGAGGGAAGAAGACCGTAAAAATGGACGACGTCTAGTAACAACTCTATGTCCCCCGCCATATTGAATACAATATTACGACTCCGTGGTGGTTTATGTACATCATAAGTGAGGCGTTGAGCCTGTCAAGGGTCTTGGCGTGAATCTAGATGAACTAAACCATCTTGATCCAAGGACATCGAATGCAGTGACATTACAAAGGACTGTACGTAGCTCTCTCTCATCCAACCACGCCCCAACCCTTCGCCGTGCAAAGCCCACCGTCGTCGGCTCTATGAAGCTTCTCGTTGTTCTTTGCTCATATTGGACAAGAACCCCGTTTCAACCTAGAGCTTCTTACCTTTCTCCGGGACTGTACAACCCACCTGCCCACACACACACACACACCACCACTCCACACACCACGCCTCTAACTCCCGTTCCTTCCCACACCTCCCTTCCCTTCTTTGTGCTGCAGCCCATGAATCCCAGACAGTCAATCCGTTCTCGCCTTCCCATTCTCCATGTTCCTTTTCCCGCTTCGTTCGTTCTCTCCTAGCGACTTTGAACTTAGACCAGCTCAGCAGGCCTCTCCCCTTGTTGGCAGGTACCCCCGTAGATCTGTTCCTGTCCAGCTAATCGACCACGTTCTTGTTTCGAGCTCTCCTACTGGTTGATGAAGCTTCGTGATAGTCGTCAATTTCAGTGTTTTACTTGCATCGCCATATGGCTCTTTCCCGCAATACGGCGCCGCCAACGAGCATGCCTTGTTTCCTAGTTTGTGATTCAAATACTGACCTGTCCTCGCTCTTTCCAACATCTCGAACGTTCTTCCTTCTTCATAGAATCAACAAAAAGACACTTTGACCGAGAGTCTTTCTGGTGTTTCCCGTCCGATCGATCAAAGATCTTGACGGATTCGGCTTTTCCCAATCTGGGTTTCACAACTTTTTCGGTGGTTCCTCCCCATTCATATCAGTTGGCATTGTATTCACATTACATTACATTACATTGCATTGCCACTTACACCAGCCCACTTATAAGAATAACCGACTTTCGATAAAAAATCTGGAAAGAGCTTGAAATTCAGTGCAAAAAAAATTTCGCTTTCAACATCACCTACGTTTTTCAACAGCAGCAACTCTATCCGCTCACTGCCATTTTCTTATCTTCATCATGGTTCACAGACATCACCACCACGATGTCGTGACTGTCCCTGGCGAGATTCCCATCCCGCACGGCCCCCCAGACAGTGATGACCCGGATGAGCCTATCGCTTATGCTACCGATGCTGAGCGTCGCATCTTTAGCCATGTCACACGTCCTGATGATTCCTACAATGAGGATGGCATTTACTGGGCTGATTTGCCTTTCTGGAAGCGTGCCCGTTTCGTTTCAAAAGTCGACGGGCAAGCTGCCCTCGATGAGGCTCGCTCTGCCGGCAGAATGGCCAAGGAAGACCCCCTGTCACCATTGTCATGGTATTTCCGCCATGCTGTCATTCCTGGTGCTGGTCTTGGTCTGGAAGGTTACGTCCTCTTCTCAATTGGTAACCTCGAGCCTCTTTTCAAGGAGGTCTGGGGTGACTGCTGGGGGACGCACGAAGTCTGCTCCAAGAACTGGGTTGCCAGTGTCACATATTTGGAAATCATCGGCATCATGGTTGGCCAGGCTTTTGTCGGTGTAAGTCAACCCCTGCTCAACTCTATCATACATGATTCAGCCGCCTCCAATCTTATCTTGTTCTCTCAGCCACTAACATGTATTCTAGGTCATTGGTGATTGGATCGGCCGTCGCTGGGGTCTTATTCAGGATGCCGCCATCATGTTTATTGGTCTTCTAATGCTGACTGCCAGCTGGGGTCTCACACTCCAAGGTTGGGTCATATGTTACGCTTGGTCGCTCTTCTTTTACGGTATCGGTGTTGGAGGTGAATATCCCATCACTGCCACTTCATCGCTCGAGGCTGCATCCACCGAAGGCAAACTCTCAACTCGCGAAGACCGTCTCCACCGTGGTCGCCGTGTCACCACCGCATTCCTCATGCAGGGTTGGGGTCAGTTTGTTAACCAGGTCATTCTCATCGTGCTCCTCGTCATTTTCAACAAGGGCCAAGGATCTCCCCCTTACACCTCTTCGGCCGCTCAGTACACCTTCCGACTCTCCTTTGCCTTCCCCGCTATCGGTACTCTCTGGCTCCTTTACTACCGTATTTACCGCATGCCCAACGCCTCCAAGCAGCTCGCTGAGGCCAAGAAGCGCTCCAATGTCACCGGATACGATCTCAACGCTCTCCGTTACTGCTTCACTCATTTTGGTGGCCGTCTCTTTGCCACTGCTGGTACCTGGTTCTGCAACGATGTCTTCTTTTACGGCAACAAACTCTTCCAGGGTCAGTTCATCAAGGTCATTTCGGACAACCCCGACTCGCTCCTCACGACTTGGTCCTGGAACCTTGTCAACATTGTTGTTTCCCTCGCCGGTTACTACCTCGCCTCTCTCTTCATTGACAACAAGCTCTATGGCCGCAAGATGATGCAGCAGGTTGGATTCTTTATGTGTTTCCTTATGTTTGTCATCCCTGCTTTCAACTACGAGTACTATACCAGCCCTGCAGGCATTCACGCCTTCCAGGCCATGTACTTCATCTCGTCCTTCTTCAACCAGTTTGGTCCCAACTCGGTCACCTTCCTCGTTGCTGGCGAGGTCTTCCCTACTCCCATTCGAGCCACTGCCCATGGTTTCTCTGCCTGTATCGGCAAAGCCGGCGCGCTCCTCGCCTCCGTCTTGTACAACTACATCGACACCCAGACCAAGTTTTATGTCGTTCCTTGGTTCGGTCTTGCCGGCATGCTCCTCACCTGGATTTGGCTCCCCGACACTACCGGCCTGGATCTCAAGGAGCAGGAGCGTCGCTGGCACTACATCCGTGACGGCAAGGAGGAACAGTACCATGGTGTCGCTGTTCATCCCAAGCATCTGTCTCTGTGGGAGCGCCTTTGCGGTATGGCCAAGCCTTACAACCCAGAGGCCGATTGGAAGTCCAAGGTTGAGGATATGCGTGCTGAATGGGAGCTGATCCAGGCCACTCGTGGTCCCAAGGAGACGGAGTCTGCCATGCCCGATGATGGCGAATTCTCTCCCGAGATCCATGCCTTCTTCCAGCGCTCCAGCCCCAAGGTTGTTGGTCACCGTGATGAGACTCTCATGGTTGATGACGCTGTGAACGAGAAGCAGGTTACTTCCTCACCTGATATTGCCGCCTCAAAATAAGTTTACGTATAGAGATGAAGAGACAGAACTTGTCCAAAAGATGTCTATTTGATGAAGCCAGAGTTATGTGTTTTTGGAAAGCATGGTTATGGGCGTTTGGAGCTGGATAGTATCACTTGTCGGGAATCAGGTCTCTTTTTGGAGATTAAAATCATTCACATGACACGTTTGCATCTTAATGCACTACATGGCAGATATTTTGTCTTGTCCAATAGTACATATAAATACAATGAAAAGTTAATGCCTTCAGTTGCCCACTTCTCCTTCTTCTCCAAAAGTTAGCAGGTTTTGTTTGATACATCGAATGAATCGCCAAAGTAAATGCCCTCCTATTTCGCATGTGATGTGCATGCATGTATGCCCGCTTTTGTTGGATTTCACCATGTACCCCAATTGACCAAGTTGAAGATAACTTTTTTTTATTCTTGCTTTCTCTACACAAGTCCTAGTTTGTCAAAGATATAAAACACCCCCTCCCTATCCAGGGGAGAGAGAGAGAAGAAAAAAAAGAAAAAGAAAAGAAAAAAAGAGAAAAAAAAAGGGGGATCTCGGCGACTACCTAGGTCAGCCAGAATAGAAGAAGATAGTTACAGAATATAGATATAGATATATACATATATACAAATCGTACAAGAGGTAAGAAAGACGTTGACAGGGAAAAAAGGGGTGGTTCAAAAAAAATATTGTTGGAGAAGAAGAGTACGGAGGTGCCAAGGGAACAAAGAAAAAAGGGGGGTTCAAAGCAAAAAGAAGAAGTAGAACAAGAAGATATAAAAACATGGTATCAAAAATAATGGATATGTGCGTCGAGCACAAATCTAAATGGGGTTCCTCCGCCAGTCATCTAGTAACCTGGATAGTAGTGGCATCTGCCGCTTTTTGTTTTTCTCTTTTCCCTTCTCTTTTTTTATTTATTTCTTCTCTCTTTTCTGGTAGAGAACTATTGCCCCGAGACGCCGCAAGTTGCTTGTCTCTTTAGACTTTCCGTGTGTAGATGTTAGGTATATAGATATACATAGGTGATATGAGTATAGTATAGGTGCAAGTTATTGTTGAGGCCGACCGTGTTGAGGCACGATTACACTCAGAACACAGTCATCGAGATGCTCGTAAAAGTCCTGGGCGGTGGAGAAGCCGTTCTTACAAATGGAGCATCGGGCTCTCACGGCGACTGGGTCCTCGGCGTTGAGGAGACGATGGCCACTGCTATGACCTGTTTGGTCTACTTGATGTGCAGCTGTCAAGTGGCGTTTGAAGACGTCGGCCCTGGTAAAGACTTTCTCAAAAGGGCTGCCAACCCCTGGACAAAAGGGGCACACCATGGAACCGCGGTAATGTGTCAAGGCGTGTCGGTTCTTGTCATATTTCCTGGCGAAACCCTTGATATGATACTCGCAGGTGACGATGGGACATTTCTCGGGGCGCTCTTCTTGATGGGTGAGCATATGAGAAGCAAGATCGCGGAACTCACGGCCGCAGTCGGGATGTGGGCACTTCGTTCGATTCTCGGCAGGTCGACGTGAAGGGCTTGCGCGTTCGATGGGCATAGGTGATTCAATAGAAGATAAGTGTGTAGCGACTGGTGCCGGTGCCACTCGCTGACTCTCAACCATGGGCGAAGATGGCTGGTGGAAGCTGTCCCCATACTCTGCTGCCACTCGCAGGTCTTCGGAATCCTCTTCGCCACTGGAAGGTTCATCCTCGTTAGCATCCACCGATTGCCGCACCTCACGCATCCAATCTTTGAGGACGCTCATCGATGGCCAGTCGCCGCTAGCCTTACCCACCCGATGAGGTCGGAAATGAGCGCGGCGAAGATGCGCGGCAGCATTGTAATAGGCACCATAGCGCTTCTGAGCGAGACATGCCTTGCACCTCGATAAGGGAATCACGGGTTGTGGTGAACCCGGAATTATGGTTTTGGGCTCTTTACAAACCCATCGTTTGACCGTTGCCGAGTGTTTAGCATCGATATGTCGCCTCAGCTCGTGGTCGCCTCGAAACCCGTCAGGATGCTCGTTGCATCTGTCGCAGTAGACACGACGCAGAGAAGTTCGGCGAGATGGCGGCTTGAAGCGGGAGGGTGAGATGGGTTCGCCTAGCGGACGATGTGCCTCTCCTGGAATCCGGGCTCTATCATCACCAACCGTATGTCGACGAGCCCGTACTGGTCCCTCACTGAATGGGGGAAAGTGCCCTGTCTGGGAGAAGGTCGGAAAAGCGCTGTGCGGTGCAGGCTCTACTTGTCGAACTGGAGAATCCATAAAGGTATTGACTGCGGGATAAGGCTGTCTTGCAGAAGGATCCACGTGGGGAGCGGGCAAAAGGCTTACTCCCCCCATTTCGATGTTTAATGTGGTCGGCCGAACGAATCCGTTGAAGCCATAATGAAGAAGATCGCCATGGCCAAGTTTCATGAGGAACTCGAATGTTGAAAATATGTTCATGGGTCGCCAAGAGTCCCTACGGATCATCCGGTTGGCGCTTTGGAGGAGTTGTTCCTCGTCCGGTTTCGAAGTGTTAGGTATTCCGTTACTCGCGATGCCCGAGAGGCTCACGAGCGCCCTGTAAACACCAATTATCACCTGGCCAGGCTTTGCGACAGGCACGTGGCTTGTGTGGGGTGTTGCTCGAACAAGGGCGATATCGACGAGGATTGTACCAGCTGCGCTGAATAAGCAAAGGGATAGAAACACACCCAACCACTGCTTGAGCTGCATGTTTGGTCTATCTGAAGTGGCGACATCAAAGGCGACGAGAAATTTTCGCAGAGCCTCGACAAGGCAGCTCGTGCGATCTGCAGGTAGACCGCTACTGGATGGTGGACGGTGGCCTTGGTCCATCTGTATGACTGATCGTGGCTGGGACACATCGTAGAAGATAACCTCTCGCAGGAGCATCTTGGCTTGGAACAGGGTCGGATAAACCACTCTCTCCTCCTCGCGGGAGGCGGACAACTGGCCGCTGATGCTGAGAAGCTCCAGAATATCGTAAGCTGCATCCTTAAACGTAGGGCTCGATGCAATCAGGCGCAGAACTGGAGGTGGTGTCGACTGAGGATCTTGAGGTAGCCGGCTGAAGCTAGCGAGAGAGCCAAATCCAAGCTCCGAATCGGCATCGGACCACCAGAACGTATCTCGCCAGTCGAATTTGATAGGGCCGCTTGTATTTCCCGCTGTTAATGACGGATACATGGCCAACATGTGGTCGTTGACGCCGCCCCATCGTGGACCAGAGGGGGTTATTGGAGTCTGGACTCGCGGAGAATAAAAGGGCTCGACTAACATGCTGTTAGAATAGGTCAGGGTCGCACAATGGTTATAGTTACCCCGAAGCAGCACATCTACCAGGGAGCTGATGGTTCCCCGATAGCAACCCAAAACGTTCCAATGCCACTCGTTCTCAGACGGCGAGACACTGGCACAATACAGGCAGGTTTGGCTGGAATCACACTAGTTTGAGGAGGTGAGCCAGAGTCCTGCAGAGCCATGGTTGGCAAGAAATACGTACCTTTCGATTTGAAGCGCGACACCGCAAGCAAGACCCGTCATTTCGAAGAAGGTTGAGCTCTCCGATAGATTGGAGGCGGTGGTGACCTAGGCGAGTCCGTTTCAGCGGAGGTAGTTGAGGATCAACGCTGCTATCAGCGCTGCTGAGACCTAGAGGTGGTTTGCTGTCGGGAAATGTAAAGTTTGGGACAGAGTCTCGTTTACCCGTTGATGGGGTAGGAAAAGGTAGAGATGGGAGGTTCGTTGTTACAAGGCTCGTAGGTGGTTGAATTGGAGGTAACCGACTTTGAGGTGAGAAGAGGTTGGGTTTAATCAAAGATCGATCCACAGGCTGAGAGGAAGACGATGTTACTATACGTGGCTCAACATCCCTCGAGGCCGTGGGCGAATGGATGCGGATGTGGTTATCTCGATCCTGTTGATTGGAGAATCCGTAAACATAGTGAATGCATTGCTCATGCCAGCATTTGAAAGATGTCGGTAGACCTTTGGGAGAAACATTAGGATTTCGGGAAGATTGAGATCGAATGGATTGATCGTGATGAGTTAGATGCTGGTCGAGCCAGGAATGGAAACCAGCAGGAGTCGGCGCTGAAGGTGAATGTGTCAATATATTGGCAATGTCCATGTCTGTACGTTATTCGACTAGATTAGCTCATCGTCTTGAGAAAGGCCTCAAAAAGTGATAGAACATTCTGCGCATTGGGTATTATGCACGACTTACTTTGCTGAGCGCAAGCTTCTTGGAGACATTCGCAGCGATATTGCAGGCTTCGTGCTTCTTCTGTTTCGGAAAGAATTGGAATATGTGTAATGCCTGCGAGTTGGTGATGAAAACTTGTTAGAAGAGTTTCTTCAATGGCCACTCATGGATGACAGAACGAAGGGATCTCAGGTGACATGCATAATATAAAACAATATATACAATAAAAATCTTTACAGCTTGTCGAGTGGTGACTTGGCCGGATAAAGGATAAAACAAACAAAAAAAAAATTAGCTTACCATGACGCTCAACAGCTTCCTCGAGGATTCGCAGCTTGTGGCGCAACATGTTGAGCTCAAGGGTGGCATTGAGATTGAGGGCGGCATGACGACCTTGTCCGGTAGGTGGCGAGTCAACTGGTCCTGGTCCAACTTGAACAACATTCTGCTGCTGTTGCGATTGCTGCTGCTGCTGCTGCTGCTGCTGTTGTCGATGATGGTGGACGGCGAGGTCAAGACGAGACAACTCTGGACCGGACATGCCCCGTAGAGTGCGGTCATCCTTGCTCATTTCTAAGCCAGACCATCTCGTCTCGCTGTGTCTAGTCGTTGGGAGTCACTTCTGCTCTGTCCGTGACGCTCTACTGAGCATGGCTGACTGACACAAAAACAAGTCTGTACTTGTACTGCACGACAGTCACGGCGAGCACCTGTCAGCGGGCCATGCGTAGGAGCTACACAGCAGAATCGGGTAACTAAAATAGTTGGTCAAGATCGACAACGAGGGGACGAGGGAGGCGAAGACCAGAAGGTAAGAGGGAAATGATAACTGGGCCAGAGAAAGAAAAGGACTGTAATAAGAAAAGCAAATACAAAAGGGCTCAATGACAAAAGCCGCCGAGTAAGAGAAGAGGGAAAAGGAAAAATGAAAAAAATTAAACTGTCAAAAAAAAAAAAACACACACACACACACACTCACACACAAAAAGGCGAATGAATGTGCTAGGATTTATCAGAGCGCATGAGCGCACGACATTGTGCCAGGCCCTCGTGGCCCTGGGTCATATCCCATGTTCCATGTGTGTGTGCCTACCTCTAGTACGTGTGCGTATGAGAGACAGAGCGTGTCAACGTGTGTGAAAAAGAGGGAAGAACCCAGCAACAAGACATTAATGAGGTGGGGCAACGGTCCCCCTACACGGCAGATTTGGAGATAGTGCCGACGACAGAAGAGTAGGGGAAAAAAGAAGAAGAGTTGTGTAGTAGTGAAGGTGGCTAGTGTACTTACTACTGTACCCGTTGGTATGCAACCAGTAGTCTAGGTACAGTAGGTACTTTCTCTGACTTGAGTTGCTTGGTACAGTAGCTTGGGAACCGTCTCGTCTCTGGAGCTCTCCCCCGGCTGACCAGGATATAAACCGCAACCTTTACAGGGAAAAACCAGGGTCATACTAACACCTGGGATTCCTGGGCTTGTCTTGCCAGAATCATCCCTTTGCCTGTCGATTAGCGGTACGCGCTACAGTGAAATCGAGAACCAGTCCCGTAACATATCGCTTTGCTTGGCCGACGTTTGTCGCAGCTTCACATCAAGGCCATGGTGGTGGTCAACCTCTTTTCGGGATGTAGCATTCAACTCATTACCCGGAGACCTTGAGACCCAGGAGATACATCCACTCTATCTTTTTCTTTGCCCATCCGAACCCTCACGATGAACAGCGGGGAACTACCCACCAACCAGGTCCTGGCAGGTCCGCGAGTATGGCTACATGGGCCGTGTGAAAGGTGGTGAGTTGCACAGGCTTAAGCATGCATCTGGCGTGTCCAACCTTGCTGCCCTCTCTTGTATCTTTTCTTTCTCTCCGTACCCTTCTGCGTGCGCGCTCCCACGACCTGGCCAGTCACATTCGGATGGTGCCAACCACAAGTAAGTAGCCTTGTCATGGAATTTCAACTACTAGCTCCATCTCGGTTGTAGCCCTGCAATGGAAGGCATTAAGGCAGCTTGGGGGTGGGTTGCGAGCTGAGGCCAGTCTTTTTGTCGCCTTGCCGCCCACAACGCATCTTCCTCAGCGACCTGCAGGAACTGGTCTGGTCTGGTTAAAGTTGGTGCGGCTTGTGCCATTGCCGTGGTGCGATTTGAGATTGACCCTTAACTTAGTTCAACGGCTCCAAGATCAGCGTTTGCTCATCTTGATTTCTTGTCTTCCTCCACCCCCTCCTCTTCCATCCCGATTCCTCTCACCTCACACTTCCACTTTTCCACGTTCAAACGGGGTTTGTCTAGGCGGCCGAGACTCTAACAGCATCAGCACGCGCCCGACCTATGGTGCTGGATTGTATCGATTCGTCCAGAGCTCTCTGTGGGGCATCGGAGAGCGGAGGATGGTCCTTGAACAGAAGGGGTGGACAGCTCATAATCGAGATGAATCTGGGCGGTGCATGGATTCTCAGTCTATGCGCCGCTCATCATGGCAAGCAGGCTGAAGCCCTACTAATCCAGCATTGTTATCACCGTGCATCATGTGGGTAAGCTCTTCATGAGCTTCTCTGGAATTTTTGAGCTTTCCGGCCGAAAACTCGGGTCCCCTCTCACAAGGACCTCCCGGTCAGTAATTCCGGATGCTCATGCAGAAGTACCCATTGTCCAGGAACAGGCAATGGCAGGAAATGAGGGTGATTGAGTTGAGATATCAATGGCGGCGACGGCGGCCTTGAATGGTGCCACCAAGCTTTGCCCCTGCTCTACGCGCTACTACATCTTTGGAGCTCCAAGCAAGTTATCTTGGAGAGCTCCATGTTTTTCATCTTTTTTTCGGCCCATAAGTTCGTAGAATGTGTGGATGCTGCTGTGGATGGATGTGGATGGCCGACGTGGGGTGTGCTCAAAGATGCCAATGGTGTGTGTATGAGTTGATTGAGTGAATGGGTGACTGAGTGTGAGTAAGTAACAAGATCACTCAATGTACACATGTACATGTATGCTGTGTGTGTGTGTGCGTACGTGCGTATGTGTACAGTATGCGTGTGTCAACAAAAACCGTCACCTTTCCTTGCATGTGGGCGATCGGCTACGACGTTGCGAGATCCAGGGCAAATTGACCATGATGGTGGGAGAGAATTTTGCCGAGATGAATGAGCTGAGAGGCGAAACCTGAGTCAACTGGTATTAGCCGGAGGGCAAAAGCTGATCTTTCTTCACTTTCCAAGCTCTCTTTCCCATGGTAGTTCTGCGATCAGCATCGATTGGGCGAATTCAAGGTGCTTCTTCGTCACTGTTGTGCGCCAGGTCGTCAATTGTTGCAGATTGCTAGATGGGATGGAACAAATTCGACAAATGAGATGCAAAGTGGCTAAGTGGATGAGAAAGCCACGAACCAGACAAGCAGACCCAGAAAACTATGAGCCAGGGGTCCGTGCTCCTTCCTTCTTGGAACTCTAGGTTTGAAACCCACCCAAGAAACAAGTCTTAGAGATGGGAAGGAAAGAGTCTTGTACCAGCAACCCCTGCAAGCCCTGCTTAGCTTGCTTGTAATCCCTGGATGTTGCACCTTGAAACCCCTAGCAGTGTGTGGAAGTTGTGGAAGGAGCTTTTGAGAACCTTAGCGTGTGCGGGCATGAGCGGGGCCCAATTCTCCCCTTCCATGTCAACTTGTCCCTCCTCCCCTCCTCTCTGTCCCCACCCACTCTCATGGTCTGGCCTACCGCCATTTAGGTAAGAACCGTTGAGATGGAGATGAAGATGGATGGACCTGCCAGCCACGCATGCCACACGATCCTGCCACGCCTGCCACGCCTGCCACGGTTTTGCCATGCTATGCCTTGTCACAGATGGCCGCTCGAACTTGTCCATCTTTCCAGCTCTGTCGCTTTCCCGCTCTCACCTCATTCCTCCATCACACATGAAATGACCGTACAAGCATCATCTTCAGGCCAAGTCACATTCATCCAAGATTAACTTGGCTTTATCGGCGCTTTGCTTGTCACGCGATCCCCGCTTCTTCTCCATCTTGTGCAATCAGATTATAGACGTCCACAAAAAAAAGCTGCCCGCGGACGTTGCCCGCCTTTCCAAACCGCCACCGCCGCATCCCGGCTGACCCTTAATCATCTCGTTTGGATCCAGTCGTGCCAGCCACGCAGCCGCAGCATACAAAATCTTAAATTACTCTGATCTCGCCTCTCCCTCTGTATTTCTTGAGCTTAGCTTCCACATGCTCGCGTCTGTAACCCAGCAAGCTGGGCAGCTAGACTAAAAAGTTGATGAGGGAATAATGAAAAAGAGAGTCAACAAGATGAGCATGGATCAGCGACCACCATGTGAGAAGAAAGACAGATGGGCGTATCCCAGGTCGGTGGCCTGCATTCTACTAAGACCCAAAGTTGACGTGACTTGACCAAGAACTGGACCTAGCCAGCCACCTGTTACCCTCTCCTCACAAGCCACACAGTGTCTCTAGCCATCTTGAGGCGATGCCCCGGTTGGTTGGGAATCAAGTTTTAGACCAAGTGTGGTGAAGGTCGATGGCGGAACAAATGGCAGGCTACGGGACCCGGTTAGTGATGTTTGTTGTCGTGGTGAGAGAGCTTGTTCTTTACACCCTCTGCATCTGTACCGGTAGTCTTACACATGCCGGGTGTGGTGCATCCAGACTCATGTGTGGTGGGTGCGTGAATACGCTCGTTCACATAGTATCTACCTACACATGGATACTGCTCAACCGACTGACTTTCTCCACGGTTTGGTGAAGCGGTTTGGTTGGTGGCCTTTGTGGATTTAGAGCAGATACCCAGATAACCTCGATGCGCGCTGCAATTCGTGGCAAAACAAAACCTGCATGCTACGAGAGCAAAGAACTGGGTCGTGCTCATCAGCGACCTCAATGGAGGCCCGAAGGAAAGAAAGCAAGTGTGCCAGTTTGGAGAAGTCGCCTGAGGCACCCTGCTTGTGCAGGACAGGGTACCCAGTCTTACATGTATGCGCGAGAGGAAACCAGACGTCAACCGAAGAATATATTATGAACCAAACCAGCATGAGGACATGATAAACATTCATAATCTATGTATCTGTGAGGCAAAGGGGTTTGAGGGGAGGAGGCATGGTTGTGACATTAACGGGAAGTAGAGGTAGTATAGTATAGTAATAATGTTAGCAGCGATGTGCTGCTATGCGTGGTATGGTATCGCAGACGAGACTGTTTCGCTCTAAAAGGTCCAAGGAATCCACGTATGCTTGCTTGTAATTCGTAGCTGTAGCTCATGTTGAATGGCTGCCCCTCTATAAGGCCATTCCACGCGTTGCGGTTGAGCTTTTCTTTTCTGTATCATCATCAGGATAGGAAAAAGTAAATAAGAAGAAGAAAAAACGAATAAAAGGATGAGAAGGAACAAGACAAGAGAGTAAATGAGACGATCAGGGGTCTGGCGGGTACACCTTGTCTATGCTGGAGGGCATGGAGCCAGGGTGTTGAGATGGGCATGGGACGGAAAATAACAAACGATCGGGAGGATGGCGGCGGCTGGCTGGCTGGCTATCGATTGCGAAACCTTGGACCAGAGGGAGAAGCAAAGGTGCATTTCCGGTCCATGTTGTGCGGGCTCTCTCATTCCCTGGTCCACATCTTTCTTGCCTTGTTCTCCTGGTTGTCGTCCGCTTCTTGATACCTGTCGTCCACTTGTCCGTAGTCTTGTCACTCATTCGGTCGTGTTCCAGCGACCCCTGCAATCGACTCCGTCACACGGCCTGTCAAAAAAAATCGATCAAGCGAGCCGCATCTCCAATCAGCACTCAGTTTTACTTGGTGCGCCACCATGTCTGCTCTCGCAGAGGCATCTCCTTGCCTGATGCTTTTCGAGTCCCATTCGCTTCTTCCTTGTAGGCCCAGTACTCGCTTAGTCTCAGCTCAGCGTATTGAGCATAGTCAAAATCAATCTTGGAGATGATAGCCTGGATCTGCGACCAGATACCCCAGTAAAACCCGGGTACTCCTCGGTATGCATCAACCTCCTCCATGAGCTTGCGCACCTCTTCCTCTTCGTCTACCGAGTCACCAGTGAGAGAAAAGTATGATTTGATATACTCCCTTACAAACGCGAGACGCTGGGATTGCGTAGGGACAGCTGAGTAGTCACAGTCATAGCCTGCCCACTCCGCAAAGTGATTAGCTACATCGAATGCTGCTGGTGAGGGTGTGGCATATTCGTAGTCAATGAAGTCAACTGTGAGAGGAGCGTCTCCTTCGCGGTGGATAATGACATTGGCACAGAGTAGATCGCAGTGAGCAAAAACAAGCTATATCATCGTACAGTGTCAGTCAGTTTACAACATCACAGAATAATAGGCTATGTCGTACCCCGTTCTTTCCAAGCCCCGGACGTTGGCTCAGTTGCTTGATCATTTCCTCCAACTCACGCTGCAGTAGGGCTTGCCTCTCCCGCTGGGCGTCAGTTTCGGTGGGAAGGGCGAAAATCCATTTTTGCATGGTTGTCCACATGTTTGGTGGAGGCTTTCCTGGAGCAGCATTGTCAATCATGGCCTGACGGGCCTCATCATCGGTTCCGTTCGTATCGCCGTTGGTGTGATGGCCGACGCCGTTGGCACTGGAGTTGCCATTAGAGACGCTGTGAGGAGCACCATTGGTCTTGTGGTCATCTGGCAGGCATGGGACGGTCGCGTGCCACTGGGCAAGTCGACGAGCAATAGCTGCCAGAATCTCCGGGTCTCTGAGATCCTGGGCACGGGCAGGCTTGCCAATGATGTAACGGTAGAGCATTCCATTTCGGAAACGACCAAGCAGTTCCGTTGCTAGGCCGTGTCTCATGAGGAGTTCATGGTTCTCGGCCTCACGCTCTCTGTCGATAAGAACTGCGGTGCCATGGCCATATGCCCGTAGCAGGATGGCATCGCGATCAATATCAAGCTTGGAGAGTCCGGGACGGCGATTGATGGCCTTAAGCAAAGTGTTGGTGATTCCATCAGTGAAGCGTACAAATTCAACATTAGAGTCCTCGCTGTCCCAATCAGGCATGAGTGTCAAGATGAGCTTGAGAGCTGAGTTGTGAGAATCACTGGGGTCGTAAGTGAGAGGGAGGAAGGGCACGTGACCATGGTCACCGCCGTTGGATAATGAAGGCGCCATCTGAGCAATGAAATGAAGTCTTCGATGAGATATACCGTGAGCAGAGGGGGGGGGCGTGAGTCTGCGATGTGAAACAGATTGTCAGGTCAGGAGGTATGAGGGCAAGAAGGCGGTTCTGTGGACCAGGAAGCGGTAAGAGATGAATCAGGGTCAAGAGGCCTAGGATAAGTCCCAGGCTCGGATTTGAAGAGCGTCTCAGGTTCTGGTGAGGACGAAACTGATGCCGACGATGGTGACGAGGCTGAAGGGTCGTCTGGTGATGAAAGAAGAGAAGGATGATGGTCTTGTCTTGTTCAGGTTCCAGGGGTTGAGGGGCGGGACAAGGAAAGGACAGTCGACGGTGGTGGTCGGCTGTGGGGAAAAGGGGTACCGGAAGACACCCAAGACACCTAGACACCAAACCGGAGGGAGAGTGGTCCGGGGAACGGCAGGAACGGGAAATACGGGAGGGGAAAGGGCGGAGGGCAAGGAAAGAGTGTCACGAAGACAGACGAGAGAGTGGTTAAGAATAATGGACGTGGGGAGGGGTCAGATAGAAGGTAAGTTGAAAGGATGAAGCACACGACCTATTGCCTTTCCAGTAGCGTTAAGGAGATGGAAAGGAAAACGACAGAGGCTTGAAAAGGCGGACAAGGAAAACGGCTGTTGGGTTGGGTTTGGTTTCGGGGGGGGATTTTTTTCGGTTTTGTTGGCGTACGAAAGGGAAAAGGTAACGGAGAGTGGGCCATTCCATTAAAATAGACGGCCCAGACCATGTGAACGTCGTTGCCGCCACAA